>JAJOZX010010737.1:110000-129026 GCA_023014485.1 Bathynomus jamesi | reverse complement strand
GCCTTTGTGTTCTAGCTATCGAATCAAATATTGTCAGGAACATGGATTATGAGGACATCGTTCACGATTTTGCTCACAAGAAAACCAGAAGAAGAATTTCTGAGGGTCAAATTTCTCTCTGCCCTATAGCCCTAAAGTGGCTCAGGCAAGACAGTGTGGTAGATTATAATGTTAATAATGTTGAATGAGCTTTCCAATATAATATATTTAGAAATAAAAGTAAACAAATATTAAATATGAACTTGTTTTGTAGCTATCGATGTGGAACATCGCTGCTCGATCATCCGATCTTATTTGTAGATGACTTGTATGTATTATTAGCGTCTCAGTGGAGCACTGCGTCGGAGAAACTCATTCTTATGCTTTTAAACTGTCATTAGTATGATCACCTCATATATTATGATCACTTGCCCGGGTGGCCGTTATGCTGTTTTGAACGATGATAGACGTCTTTATTTCAATGAAAAAAAACATACTGTAAATGATGAAGCTACATCATACTAATAAACTTGTTCAAAAACACCACAGTATTATTTTCTGTTTCTGTAATGCTGAAGACAAGTTTTAAAGATGAAATCATACAACAACAAAAGGGGCCCTGAATAATGGTGGTGGACTTGCTGACGAGACAGAAGTTCTCTTCTGCTGATGGTGGTCTCTAATATATGTCCTACCACCCAGATATCTTTCTCATGCTTACATCACTGGCATTGGCGTCGATCGCTTCTCAAGAGCAAAAAGTGTGAAGCAGTAAGCTCATATATTTTTCGAACAAAATTATTATTTATATTCGTTGAATTCAACTGAAGCAAATTACACTTCAGTTAAGAAACTTACTACTTTAAATACAGATAAACAAATGGGACATTAAAAAATTATCAAAAATTGATATATTAAAGAAATACAACTTCAAATAAGCATGTTGTTCCCCTCATACAAAAAAGTGGAGGGGACATGTCACCCCCGTTCCCCCACGATCAACGCCCATGATCATTGGTACGACCCATCTCACTATTTAGCTGAATTTTGTTTGTTTTGTTTTGATGCAATTCAAACAACTATGAGTGTAACTAAGTTTAATAATAACTAATTGAATTTCCCGCTGCCGATATCAGGAACGCAGACCCAGGCAGCGGGGATGGTTCTGCTACTACCCATTCAAGATATTCTAGACATGTTCCTGAGTCACTTTTCATAAACTTCTCCAACATTCGTGGCCTTTCCTCAAATTTTCAATCTCCTCATCTAAACCTCACCTTCTCTTCTTCACTGAAACTCATGTGTCTGGGACGATTAACAGTAACTCCTTTTCTGTACCTTCTCACTTTCTCTATACTCAGTTTCACCTCAAAGGTGGATGTTGCGCATATGTACGCAATGACCTAACTTCTCGTATTCTCTTGAATCCTCCGAATTCTATACCTTCTGGCTAAGAATTACATGCCAATCTCAAACTAAATACATCTGCGCTGTCTACCTTTACCCTAATTCTACTGACTATCCAAAATTCTTTGACAACCTCACTTTGAAAGAAAAATACATTTTATCCCATTTTAGGAAATCTCCATTTTAGGTGATTTCAATGTTCACCACCACCTTTGGCTTTTCTCCCATTTCACTAACATCCCTGGTGAACTAGCCTACAACTTTTATATCCTAAATGACCTACAGCAGATTGTACAACACCCTACAAGTAGAAATGCTGAACATTCTGGATTTATTTCTCACCTCTCATCCTTCTTCTTACTCCATCAAACTTTTTTCTCCGTTGGGTTCCTCCTTTCCTGTCCTATCGCTCCAATTCGGCCTATGGATGCTCCCAAGAGGAGACGCCTTTGGCATTTTAGCGCCGCTTATTGAGAGGCCCTTAGGCAATACTCCTCTGATTTTCCAGGGAATGATTACTTTCTCGTGCTCGGGGCACCTCCGACTGTGCTGGGCGCATCACGGCGGTGATTCTCTCGAGCATGGAAGCGTACATCCCATATTCTGTCCCTACTACAAATATAAAAAAAAACTTTGTTTAACTTTGCTTGTTCCATTGCTATCCGTAAGAGAGAGGAGGCCTTCCAACTTCTGACTCTCACTCAGCTTACATTTCTGCATGGATCATGCAAAATCTGTTCTTCGACTCGCCAAAAACTCCTTCTTCAGACAAAAATATAAAACCTATCTTATTCTAATTCTTCTTGCTCTTTCTGGCATCTAGCCGAGAACTTCTCCATAAACTTTACTGCTTATTCTTCTTTCCTTCCTCTTTTACATTTCGACGGCTCAATTGCCCTCTGTTCTCCTGATAAAGCTGAACTCTTCGCTCAAACTTTCGCCTCCAACTCAGTCCTGATGGTCTTCCACCTGTTGTTCTCAAGAACTGTTCTTCTATACTAATACCCTGTCTAGGAAAACTCTTTCGTCTTTGCCTTTCATCTGTTACTTTTCCTTCCTGCTAGAAGTTCTCTTTCATTCAACTTGTCTCAAAGAAGGGTAATCGCTCTCAACCCTACAACTATTGTCCAATTGCATTGAATTCTTACCTCTGTAAGTTCTAGAATCTATCTTTAATCACAATCGTCAGTATGGTTTCCGAAAGGGACGTTGTACTGGCGATCTTACATATCTCTCTGCTTCTTGGTCATTCTCCTTTCGGAATTTCGGTGAAACCTTTGTTGTTGCGTTAGATTTATCAAAAGCTTTTGATGGAGTTTGGCACAAATCTTTAATTTCGAAACTGCCTTCCTTCGATTTCTATCCTTCTATCTGTGCGTTCATCTCTAACTTCCTTTCTGGCCGATCTATAGCGGCGGTTGTAGAGGCCACTGTTCTTCTCCTAAAGCTATTAATATTGGTATTCCTCAGGGCTCTGTCCTCTCACCAACTCTCTTCCTTTTATTTATCAATGATGTATTAAGTCGCACTTCCTGTCCTATCCACTCCTATGTCGACGATTCCACCCTTCAATTATCCACCCGCCTCAAAAAGCGTCCCTCTCAACAGTCACTCCATCATTTGCGTAGGATGGTTATGATATACCTGACCTCTAATCTTTCTACTAGCTCTGATTTGGGCAGAGAAAACCTTATTACTATTAATGCCTCAAAAACTCAGTTCCTTCATCTGTCTACTCGTCACAATCTTCCACACGACTATCTCCTTACCTTCAACAATACACAACTCAATCCTTCCTCTTCTCTTAACATTCTTGGCGTTTCATTTTCTCCCCTGACTTAATTATGTCTAAAATCAGAATCTCCTCCAAAGATGTTGTTTCTGCCCTATCTCGGCTCAACTCTCAGAAGGCGTAGAGTCCTGATGGTGCTGCTCCTGTTTTTTTCAAAAATTGTGCTGTTGTGCTGACACCCTACCTAGGCAAACTCTTTCTTCTTTGCCTTTCATCTGGTAACTTCCCTTCCTGCTGGAAGTTTGCTTTCATTCAGCCTGTCCCAAAGAATGATGACCGCTGTCAACCCTCCAAGAAGAGCACGCAGTACCAGACTTTCGACACATTCTCATTCTTTTTCTGTCCAATTCTTTAACGCAAGGGTTAATCGGTATTTTCAATCCTTCATCCATTCAACCGGTCAACTCTGGAACAACTTTCCTCGATCCATCTTCCCCCTGCCTATAACCTCCAACCTTTCAAACGCAGAATGTCTAGACATCTCGAAAACTCTGGCCCTTGATTTCGGCTCTCTCCTTCTTTTATGGTGGGGGGGGGGGGCGTTTTTGCGAGCATTCGCTCTTGGCCCCTCCTTCCTGCATAAAAAAATGGTCGTTCTAAAACCCTAGTAGTTGAAGTGCATATAATTAACATCTATTCAATATTAGGCATCTGCCGACTACTAAACGGTAACTTAACAACATTTATTGCAAGCACAGATAAGCTTTAACTTCTAATCACATCAACAATAAGGGGCCGTTCAAAATTACGTAACGCTATTTTTGCTAAAACTTGACACCCCAGATCCCCCAGGAACGTCGTTCTGTAACGCTAGACCAGACACCCCCTAAGATGTTATGTAACACTTCCCCCACCGCCACATGTTACGGAACATTACAGGTAGGGTTGCCAACCGTCCTTTTTTGAAAAGGACAGTCCTTTTTTGTAGATTTTTGTCCTTGTCCTTTCTTGAGTTCGGAAAGGACGCCATTTGTCCTTTTCTGATAACAATCTTGTTCCAAACAACAGTTTTATAACAAAACTTTTGTTTAAAAGGAAATAATTATAAAGTCTTAAGTCGAGTAACATTTTATAAATTCATTTCTTCACTTAAATGTTAACGTTCCGTGTAGCGGAAAAGTATAAATTTAAAAATAAATATTGTTACCATAAATTTTGTCAATGCATGACTCAATGGGTCAATATCTGTATATCAATAAAAATATTTACTTTAAGAAAATATGCAATAAAAAAGCATGCAGTATAAATTGTAATAAATTATAAATAAAATTTTACTTCTTTCCCTAACCTTGTAGACAGTATATTGGAATTGATGTTCTTGTCCTTTTTTTCAAACTTCATGGAGTTGGCAACCCTAGTTACAGGGAGGTGGGGGTGTCAGGTTTTAGCGAAAATAGCGTTGCGTAATTTTTGAACGGCGCCTAACTGCACTATTGCCGGAGATTTAACCCAAGAACCACAACGTGGTTGTGATTCCAGGATTATATAGCGATCTTGCTAAAATAAATTATAATAATGCAGTGTTTCCAGTAGTATTGCGCAAAATGGGAGAGTGCAATTGCAATGCGACATTGTAAATTGCAACCCTGCAACATTGCATGGAACATGATGTTACTGTTTTTGAACCCTTCTACACCCCTTTCATGCCCCCTTCACCCCCCAAAAATATATGTGTATATACATGTATGTGGGTGTGTATAGAAAAACATTTTATATATATGTATGTGAAATCCAAGGGGTATCCTAACCTAGCTGCTCAGTCCTACAAATATATATATATATATATATAATATATATATATTATATATGTGGGTGTGTATAGAAAAGCTTCTTTATATATATGTATGTGAACCCCAAGAGGTAACCTAACCGGGCTGCTCAGGCTCCCAAAAGTATACATATGCATGTGGGTAGCCTAAACACAAAGATCGAGAGAAGATCCATCCTTTCGCAACGGCTTCTCGAAGCATTTTCAATTCTTCATTAGCCTTCCTGGATATCTTCAGCATCACAGCCAACAGGCTTAGAAGGCAGCCATTCACCTCCCAGCCAGCTGTATAGGCGTACAGTTATTTACGTACATATAAACTAGCATTGCTATGCCCCAGAAAATACACACGTAATGGTGAATTAACACAGCCCTAACCCCCAAAAACGTATCTATTTTTTTTACTATTATTATCATTATTATTATTATTTTTACCTTAATAAACTTTTTAGAATTTTCCAAGTACGAGAAATCACATTTTCATTTAAAATAAATCTTGATAAACTACACACACACTGTATAATTTCTAAAAATACCAATATATATTATATATATATATATATATATATATATATATTATCACGGGTAAGATAATAAACCATAACTTCAGTTTATTCGTTTAAACATGATTCGAGCATTTTGAAGTAATTTCACAGCTCTTAGATAATATATTGTGACCCACGACGGGTTTTTAACTCAAAAAAATTTCTCTATCTAACGTCTCCATCATGAAAGGTAAATTCGCTCTTAGCCGTCTATTAAAAGCATTTTTCATGATTTAACTAAATATAAACCTCAAAATATAATTTCCAATAAATTTATTTCTTAAGTAGCACTCTCTCTCTCTCTCTCTCTCTCTCTCTCTCTCTCTCTCTCTCTCTCTCTCTCTCTCTCTCCCTCTTATTATTATCCCTTTTCTATTCACTACATCATCTAATTCTCTAAAGTACGAGAAACACAAGTTTCGGATAAGGTAAATTTTCTTTAGGACCATTCTTCATTTAAACAAAACACTGCTTTGAGGAATCGAATCCAATTCAGCGTTTTGACACAAACACATCTAAACGTGGAAGATAGGGGTCACCATCTAACAATTCAACAGATCCGACGCCGCTTAACAGCTCAAATCTAGCTGTGAAGAGCCGATAATGCATTGGCCGCATTTTAGTAAAATTATTCGGTGCTAAATTTCTCCTCCAAGATTAGTAAAATTAGTATAATTAGTAAAATTAGTATAAAATAATGCTGTAAAACTAAACTGAGTTTAGTAAATAAATTACATTATCATGAGAAATTAACCATTACAAAAAGTGAATCTAATGTTATTATTAAAATATCTCACAATTCCCAATATATATATATACCTTATGAGCCTTATGTTGTTTCGTGTGTTGGTCTCTCTTCACACGGAGGTCAAGCTGGCGGCCCCGCCTCTAGGTCTGGCCTGGTGGAGGAGCGAGTTACTTTCTTGCGCTCTCCACCGTACATAGCCAGGCACGCCCGGCTCATCTGGTACTGTCCTGAGCTAGGCATCCAGTCTTTTCTTGAAGACTTCAACTTTGACCCCCGTTACGTTTCTGAGGTCCTTAGGAAGCTGGTTGAAAAGTCTTGGCCCCCTGACAACCAAGCTATTTTCCTTCAGGGTTGAGGAGGTCCCTTGTCGTGCTTTTAATTTGGGAACACTACACATTCTGCCTTTCCTATTTTCCAGTGTTGTTTGAATGGTAATTGGGTTTAGTTTTAGGTTTGGTACCAGTTTTTCGATCATTTTCCATATGTAGATTATGATGTACCTCTCTCTTCTTCTTTCCAGTGAGTACAGATTTAGTTTACGTAGTCTTTCCCAGTAGTTGAGTTCTTTGCAGCCATCAATCTTGGCTGTGAAATGCCTTTGCGTTTCTTCTAGTTTATTAGTTTCTTCCTTTTTATATGGGGACGTCAAAACTGAGCAGTATTCAAGTTTTGGTATAATCAGTGTTTTTAGCAGGGGAATCATTACTGTCCTGTCCCTTCTCTTGAACGTTCTTAGAACCTGTCCGGCGACTCTTTTTGCTTTATTTATCGCTATCTGATTTTGTGTTTCGAATTTCGCATCATCTGTCATTATTATCCCGAGATCAATCGCTTTCATGCTTCTCTGAATTTCCTGTCTATCTGGAGCATAATATGCAGTCTGTTTAAGTTCTTCTTTTCTACCATATCTCAAGAGCTGAAATTTCTCGGCGTTGAATGACATGTTGTTGTCTTCTGACCATTTGTATATTTTGTTCGTGTCCCTCTGCAAGGCCTCCACGTCATGTACATCGCTGATTTTTCTGCTGATCTTTGTATCGTCTGCAAAGGATGTTACTATACTATTGCTCTTTACTCCGCTGTCTATGTCTGTTAGCATGATAATGAACAGGAGTGGGGCCAGTACTGTCCCTTGTGGTACTGAGCTGCGTACTTCCGATTCTGATGATGATATACCTTGAATTTTGACGACCTGCACACGATCACTAAGGAAGTTGTAGATCCATTTTCCCACTTTGCCTGTTATTCCCATGTCTTTAATTTTATGTCCTATTATACCATGGTCACATTTATCGAAAGCTTTAGCAAAATCTGTGTATATAACATCGTAGTTGTCATTGCCTTCCAATGCATCTAGGATATTGTTGTAGTGCTCTATTAGTTGTGATAGGCATGATCTACCTGATCGGAATCCATGCTGATTTTCGTTGAATCTTTCCCGTGTCTCCAGGAAATCATAAATTTTCTGTCTAACTATTCTTTCAAATACAATATATATATATATATATATATATATATATATATATATATATATATATATATATATATATATATACAGGGTGTCCGAGAATTATCTGTACAATTTTTGGCTGTTATTAAAAGTCAACCATGAAGTGTAGAAATTCCAGTGTTGTCCCATTTTACAGAGAATCTCATTAAGTTTTTTCTGATACCACGTTTTGACAAGTTTTTTAGAAATGCACGCGGGTGACAGACATTGATGATTTAAAAGCAAGAATCACAGCTGCTATTGAGCGAATTGATGTGGATATGCTGCAGCGTACATGGCAACATTTGGAGTATCGATTGGATGTTTTGCGAATCACTAATGGTGCACATATCGAATGTTTGTAACAACGTTACTTTAATAAAAGAAACTTTTGAAAATACAGATTCTAAATAATCTTGTTTAAGAATTTTACGTGTGTTATCAAGAATTTTATTAAAAATGAAATTGTACAGATAATGTTCGGACACACTGGAATTTCTAAAAAACTTGTCAAAACTTGGTATCAGAAAAAACTTAATGAGATTCTCTGTAAAATGGGACAACACTGGAATTTCTACACTTCATGCTTGACTTTTAATAACAGCCAAAAATTGTACAGATAATTCTCGGACACCCTGTATGTATATATATATATATATATATATATATATATATTTAACAATAAATAAAAACGCGACAAAGATATCAGATCAGTAATACGTATAGGCTTATTGTATCATCACGTTGATCAGAAAATATTCACTTTGTGTGCTTAGAGAGTTCTTCAACAGTCACGACAATCTAAAACTAAAGTAAAATGTTACCTTTTTGGTTGGATTCAGGATCGCCGACAGTCGAAACAACCAGAAAATACAGCCAGAGAATATAGGCATTCGCCTTAGACACACACACACACACACACAGTGCTGTAACACCACTCCCCGTCGATCAGTGAGATTAAGCGGCATTGGTTCTGGGCTGTAGTTGGATGGAGGACCCCCATCCGTGTCCGGATTAGTACGTAGCGATCTTCAGGTGGCTCGGATTCCAAGTAAAACTGTAGATCCTATTCGTCATATAAGCTATTCCTAGACTGAAAAAGGTTGTAGAAGTTCGTGGTAAACATATCGAACAGTTGTTTTAACATCAAGGTACCACTATATGCGAGTACTTTGTAACTTTTTATCTGCACATACAATGTAGTAGTAGTGTAAATGAAGAATTTCGAGTGGTATATAGAAATGTTCAATAAATCTTTAATTTTTATTAGTTTCTTTTGAAATCCGCTCACCGTATAGGAAATTGACTTAGTTGTAGGGTGTGAAAAAAATATTGAAATCTAACCATAACTTTGGATTTTACAGCCAAAGTTCGAGGTCTCCCTTTTTTTGCCCACCCGATATATATATATATATATATATATATATATATATGAATAAAATAGTACGATGCGTTGCAATCGCAACATTGGGTCGGATAGTAGTTGGGTGGGAGACCGTCCGCTGCGTTCAGACTATGTAGCAACCCGTGGTTCGGATCTCACGTAAAGCTGTAGGTCCCCTCCGTCATATGATCTTAGATGTTGTGATGGAGATTAAACTAAACCAATAATTATTATCTCTGTCCGTCCTACGCATGCACAGATTCGACTATCGTAGAAATTCTAAGTGTTGTATCGCAATTGGCTACATTCGCTCTCTTTCTCAGAAAATAAGAATCATATCATAGTCGATATATATATATATATATATATATATATACAGGGTGTCCCAGAATTAACTATCTATTTCAATGAAATCGGACAAATTTTTTAAAAACACACTTTTATATATGTTCATCATGTTTTATATGTGTTAAAAATGCTTCTAGGACAAAATCCCCCCGTGGACAAAATCCCCTCGTGGACAAAATCCCCTCGCGGACAAAATCCCCCCGGACACAACCCCCCCGGACACAATCCCCCCGCGGACAAAATCCCCCTAAGGCTTTATTAAAAAAATAAGAATACGACTGACTTTATTAAAGTTTTAACAAAAATATCACGACTTAACCTAACCAACCGTCAAGGGCGTACAATTACCTAACCGGGCAAACAAATAAGAATACGACTGACTTTATTGAAGAAGAAAAATTAAAAACACAAAGTCAAACAAAATTCAAAATTTAAAAAGACAAATTAAAAGCAATTCCCTTAAGAAAATCAAAAATAGACCTGTTGTTATAGTCTTGTACAATTTTCAAAATGCGAGAAGAAGAAGACTTATACTTCTTCCTTTGCGGTTCTGTCGGCAAGCCAGCGATAATTTGATAAATAAATGCCTGTTGGTAGCTTATTTCTTGCCCTAAAACTTTTAAAAATTTCCATATGTTTAGATGCGAGCATCCTGTTAGAGATGCAAAGCGTCTATGCCAGCCTTCGACAGAGTTATTTGTACGTGGAAGTTCTGTAATTGTTCTTGAGTACATATTCCAAATAGAAATGCTAAAAGTGGGTTCTCTTCGTCCTCGTCGGCATGGCCTTCCAATATAATTATCTTCAAAATAATCGAGAATTGGCAAACCTTCCACTGGTATAAAATCGTATAATTGTTCAAAAGCATCAACAACTTTTTCTGGAGGCACAAAAGCTAGAGCAGGTATCATTCGAATTTTTAAGGCAAAATCATTGTCATCTTGATATTTTTTCTGTAATCCGTTTCTGTAAGCCTCTTTTCTTATTCTTATTCTTATTCTTATTGTGTTTTTAATTTTTCTTCTTTAATAAAGTCAGTCGTATTCTTCTTTTTTTAATAAAGCCTTAGGGGGATTTTGTCCGCGGGGGGATTGTGTCCGGGGGGGGTTGTGTCCGGGGGGATTTTGTCCATGGGGGATTTTGTCCGCGAGGGGATTTTGTCCACGGGGGGATTTTGTCCTGATACCGTTAAAAATGTATAAATTTCTAAATTTTTTTCATAATTTTATTTTCATAATTTTTTCATAGTTTTTCATAGTTTTATTTTCATTCTCTTTCAGAACCCTATTAATAATGAATACACAAGAACGCATCTTTGTTGTAACATCCCGTATCAAAGGAATGCAATGTAATGAAATCAGAGAAAAATTTACAAGAAGATTCCACAGAACCGGTCCTACAGACAAAGCGATTCGTGAACTTGTGAACAAATTTAAAAGAACTGGATCCGTACACGACGAGGTGGGAAGAGGACGCCCAAGGACAGCACGTAACAGTACCGAACAGGTACGACAATTGTTTGAGGATGAACCAACAACTTCAGTTAGGGAGGCCGGTCGAAGACTCAACATATCCAAGACAACAGTTCATAGAATCTTGCGTTCGACACTGATGAAAAAGGCTTATCACATTCAAGTACTGCATGCCCTAAATGAAGAGGATTATCCAAATCGAGCAGCAAGGTGGCAGAAATTGTGATCAAATCGAAAATGAAAGTTTATTGGATAACATCTTATTCAGTGATGAGGCGACTTTCCACACGTGTGGTAAAGTCAATCGACACAACTGTCGTATCTGGTCCAATGAAAGACCGTCTGAAGTCATAGAATGGCAAAGAGACTCTCCAAAAGTTAACGTGTGGCTTGGAATGACCAAATCCAAAATTTATGGCCCATTCTTCTTTGCGGAAGCAACTGTAACAGGTACCGTCTACCTTGATATGCTTCAGCAGTTTCTCGAACCACAGCTTCTTGATGATGGCATTCTTGATAATGTTGTGTTTCAACAAGATGGAGCACCATGTCATTATGCTCTAATTGTTCGAGAATACCTCAACAACGCCTTCCGAATCGGTGGATTGGACGTGGAGGACCTCGACCTTGGCCTCCGCGTTCTCCGGATTTGACACCCCTGGATTTCTTTGCATGGGGTTTCATAAAAACAAAGGTTTATCGCCAAAAGATCAATAGTTTAGCTGAACTTAAAGAACGCATCCAGTTGGCAGTGCGGGAGATAACACCTGAAATGCTTCAAAATGTGTTTCGCAGCGCTGAGGATAGGTTTGAAATTTGCAGAGATACAGACGGTGCACATGTTGAAACTTCTCTATAAAGTTTTGACTTATGATTTATAAATCTATTTGTTTTTGTATCATAATTTAGTAATAAACACAAAATTATGTCAGTTTTTATTAAATTTGTCCGATTTCATTGAAATAGATAGTTAATTCTGGGACACCCTGTATATACCTAAACGTGATCATGTGTATAGAACCGCGGTTAAAATAGTTGAGGTTAAACTACTGAGGGTCAATTTGTTATAAAAATTTATAGGAACGCAGTAGTTTTAACTTGTGTAAACCCTCTCTTTTGAAACTAATAATGAGGAAGTATAAAGTCTTAATGTACTCATGCCAGTTATCTCTATTAATTTTTCGCGCATCTACCAGAAAAATATTAACATGTGTGCCTCAGTGGTTAACGAATTATTGAAATCTCATTAAAACATTAAATAGACTTACACTGTCCATTTACATTAAATAAATTATTATGTTACGTATATAACGATGCGCTGTAATAATAACAATGATAATAACAATAATACAAGTACATGAGATCATTTCAGAACATCAGAACATTTGCAATGTAGGCATTGCAGATGGGGGTCAACCACCCAACAACTTAACAGGGTGTTGTTCAAAGTCGCTGTCTGGAAAGCAGTTTTTTCTTACATCAAATTACCCGAATGGTGATGCAGAGAGGACAAACGGTACATCACATTACCGAATGAGGCCGAGTGCTGCATACATACATACGTATGTATGTATCACAACAGGGATTACTGAACATGCATGTACATATCACAACAGGGGCTCCTGAACATTTATAGTAAATAACGTAACCTTTTAGGCCCATGAATACCATCTTAACAACGTACAGTTGATCTAACCTTACATTCAATTAACAGCATTTCCCCGTAGTTTTAAAGAAAATATTGAAATCTCGTTAAAACATTAAGTAGACTTACGCTGTTCATATACATTAAATAAATTATTATGTTACGTATATAACATGCGCTGTAAAAATAACACTGATAATAACAATAATACAGGTACATGAGATCATTTCAGAACATAAATTTACAATGTACACTGACATTCGACCGACCGGCAGTTAATTACATACACGCGCGCACACACGCAGGCACGCACGCACACACACACACAATATGAAAAATATCCTATATTTCGGACGGATCATGGGTTTAGCTATATAAAAATCGGCGAGCAGCAACAAATAATTTCATAAATAAATACACAGATATATACAGTATATATATATATATATATATATATATATATATATATATATATATATATATATAAGGCAAATATACAATGGGAAAATATATAAATACATTTCTTTAGTAGGTATCAACATGAATGCAAGAGCAGAATATTACAGTCCATTCTTTAAGCAGACAAATGTTGTTGCTGACTTAAAGGCCTCGCTGGCAACTTTTTCCCAAGCTGGTGGAAAAGTTGTCACATGCACCAATACACAGTACCCATCTGATAACTTTATTTACTATGTACAGTTATTTACACGTACCAAATCATTTTAGATACATAGGCTGGTATAACTTACTAAATTTTACGTACAGAAAGCTGTAACCATTTTATTCATCAAGCCGATGACGTGAAAGGTCATTGAATAAACGTACACACACACACACACACACACACACACACACACATATATATATATATATATATATATATATATATATATAGAGCCAGGAACGGGCAGTGTCCAGTGTGTTCGTTTAGTTCAGGGGTCACCAACCTGGATGGTAGCGCCCACTAGTGGGCTCACATTAAAGGTAATTAAACATTTATTTCATTATTTATTTTATCGATTATGTTGATTTATTCTTTTTGATCTAAGGTGGGCGATAAGCTTTTTTAATTTTAAAAAAATTGTAAAAGTGGGCGGTGAACAAAAAAAAGGTTGGTGACCCCTGGTTTAGTTGATCCAAAGAAGATTTTCCTGCCACCTCTCCACATTAAGTTCAGCTTAATGAAAAATTTGTGAAAGCGATGGGTAAGGGGAATTCGAGAGGGTTTCGACTTCTAAACAAGCGTCGTTCTTTGCATTAATTATACCCTGTCGTTTCCAGTTTATATATATATATATATATATATATATATATATATATGTGTGTGTGTGTAAAAATGAACAATGAATAATTCATATATAATTAAATATCCATTTTTACCTAAGAACCAAAATCACCTAACGCGAGTTTGGATAAAAATTTTATTTGTTGCTTTCTATTTTTGCAGTTTCACAACCATGCGACCTACCATTCCTATGGTTAAGTCGAATCCATGTTGTGTCATTGAAGGTTCGTTGTGAGAAGCGAATGTCTCTTAATTTCATTCCCTTAAAGTACAAACAAGACAATCGACGGTTTAGATCGTTTAACATTTCCATCAGAATGTTACCTATATCTCCATTTTCCATTTATTATAGACTTTATGGTAATTAATTATTGTTGTCTTGCATCTAACCGTCATCCCTAAATTTTATTAGATTATGCATACATACAGTATTACATGTGGCATGATTTGAACCCTTGTTTGTACTTCTTTATTCATTACTGTATTTTTTCTAATTCAACTCTTCTAAATTCTCCCAATAATGACTTATACTGTACGTATAACATAATTTGAATAACTATGACGTCATAAAGCAATTTAATTTCCTTCACGTTTTCCATACCTTGAGTAATGAATCGCGTATTTAGTATGTGGATATCTTTCGTATTCAATGTATGGTAAATTCTTTTACCTATTATTATTTATATGTTGTTCATTCATACATCCATGTCCTTTCTTGACCTTTATCTTTTGTTAATTTCATTAATTATTCATTCAGCTACCTATTGTCTACCATTGTCAACCTGTTGCGTGACTACCAATATGTGTACAACAATACTTTGTGCATTCGTACATGTCCCCTGATGATCATAATTACGTACATAGTTACGTACATGTATATACGTTCACATGTATTCTTTTTATTTCTTTTCTTTAAATTAATTAATTTCTCGCAATCTCATAAATGTTTAAACGAGTGTTCGAATTCCGCTGACAGTAGCAAAAGCGAGCGCTTCTGAGATGAAAATCTCCTCTCGCTTGCTTCTAACTTATAAAACATTATTATGTGTGTTGTTATTATAATATATATAATATATATATATATATATATATATATATATATATATATATATATATATATATACCGTATGTGCCCATGTACTTTATGTTATACTGCTAACATCCTAATTGTCTATAAATATGAAACACTGTAAAAAAAACTATAGTTAACTGTTTAATTGTAATTAACTGTAATACTTTAATATAATGTAATTGATGTACTTTGATGAAACTGTAATTAACGATAATAATTTAATATAATGTAATTAATGTACTTTAATAAAACTATAATTAACGATAATAAGCGAATGTGAATTAATTGGTAATTATAATCATAATTGTAATAAACCAAAATTACAACGTACTCAGTGTACTTGGAATTGTACTCAATGTACGATCGGACATAATGTCGCCATTTAGGGATATATACTGGACTATATTATTTTTTATTATTATTATTTTTCCTTTGGGATAAATTTTTGATTTGCTTTCTACTTTGCCAAATAATTGATGACTTGTTCTTTTTTTAAAATTTCTTAATCATTTTTAGAGTTAGCTTAATAATGAATCCTGAGTAACTTTTGAAATATTCATGTTTTGTATACGTTCTATCTTCGTTATAAAAGATGAAGTCATGTCTTGCCTAAGCATTTAATTGTAAAACTTAAACCTTTAATTTTTGCTCATATGCATATCTTAGTATAAAGACGCATAGTTCAATTTCCACTTCTAATTAACTCGGCGGATCAGGAAAACATCAGATCTGCAAATAAGCGATTTAAGATAGAAATATGGCTTCCTCTTCCTATATCCTGTTTATCTGTTTAAACATTACCACAGCTAAAAGATTTACTTTATTTTCAAATATTGTACAAAAATAATGCAGCCTTTTCAACATTTAATAATAATAATGATGTTAGCAGTTTTGGGGTATAAACCCACAGAAATTCTTCCACGTTTATTCTGATTCAAACTACGAGGTTGAGCATTACCTGTAACATTTTAGCATTAAATTAAAGTAAGAAACAGTCCTTATCTTTTCCTTCGAGCCGTGCTCTCTTCAGAGAACTTAGTCATTAAAATCTCCCGATACGTTACAAGAAGAATCGGGGGGAACTCTCGGACAATTTAATAAGCTTCTCAGAATCCTCCGAGCCACTAAAGAAGAACTCGGAGAGTAGTATAAAAGAAATAATGCAAGTAACAAACCCGTTGCTGCCTCCTAACCAGAACCCCCGTCGACTTCGAACCAACCCAGGCCATAGAAGAAGGGGGATAACAAGTGGCGACCCTGCCCCAGGATAAGAAATTGGCAACCTCTGCATCCAGGATTCTTCCAGTCTTCCAGACCCTGGAACTAGAACCAACATCCAGTTGACCGGCGTGTCACGACTTCCAGTTCGTCGCATCCACCCTTGAACCGGTATGTCACGACTCCAAGTTCTCCACGCCTAGTTTTCATCCAAGAACAAGTAGCGAGCAAGACACGTCTTCAAAACACGTCTCCAAGGATTTTGCCGTAGGAATTTGTTAAGTACAGAACTCCTTTTTTAAAGTAATCTCTAAACATTTGAGAAGTCAGTATTATTAAGAGTAAAAAAGAGTATCAAGCCAGAGTTAACAAGAAACACAGTGAACATTCACTACAACAGTGATACATTCCTTTTTATTGAAACTGAATTATTTTCACCATTATAGTTAGTATAGAATAATTTTATTTTATGTACCAAACATAATATTACCGCAGTGGCGTACTAAGGGGGAGGCGAGGGGGGCGGTCCGCCCCGTGTGACAGCCAGGAGGGGGGTGCCATCTGGAGAGTGAGTTGAAATACCAGTACAAGTTTTCAAACCAAATGAAAAATTCGCCAAAGTAAGAATTTTTTTACAAATTTTAACAGCTTAATGTTAATTTCCACTATAAAATAAATTTTTATTTTTATTGGCAATACAAAATATTTTATAAAAATTACATCGAAAGGCGAACGTTTGTTGACGTTTTCCTCATCAGTTTGTTGAGCATAGCCAGCTGGCTGCAACTGACTTTCCAAGTCTTGTTCACTTGACAGTGTGACTCCACATACATGAAGTATGTTTTATTAAATAATTATGATAAAGCATAAAGTGCTTTTGTTATAACAATATCATGGTACTTATACCAGTGTCCAGTAATTTTTGACAATGTAGTATCATAGTGATGTTTAAGTGTTTATAAATGATAATTAATGATAATTAATAATGATAATAATAAAGATAATTAATTGTCTCTGCTTGTCTGGGTTGATAATCTGATAACTCAGTGGGTATCTGGTTGGAAAAAGTTTGAGAACCACTTGTTTGAAACTTTTCTGTTGTAATAATTTTTTTTTACTTCTTTATTTACTGGACATTCCCAGACAAGATGGAGTGCTCATTATGACGCTGTGAAACCAGTGAAGGCAAATTTTGAAAAGCTGACCTCAACCCTTGAAGTACTGTGCGATCCCAAAGAAAATGTGGACACAAGAGGATCAGCTCAGATTTCGCTGTCTGCTGTATGTGATTTCTTTTTTGAGTTACCTTTCTTTCTGGTGTGAAGTCCTGGAAGAAATTAATCTCACAAAAGTATTTGCAAACAGTTGGAATCAGCCTTGAAAAGTGCATTGTCAAGCTCCAAGCTCTAAAACTGTTTCTTGAAGATCAGCTCAATGAAATTGTGGAGAGAGCCATTCATTATGCAACTACAAAGTGTGAGGAAATTGACATTTCTATGGAGAGAAGAGGGAGAGTAAAGCTCCGAGAAAGGATGCCAGGAGAGATGGCAAAGCATGCTGGTCTCACATTGCCAGAGGAAGTAAAAAGGGCTATGTTTGAATGTCTTGATCGCTTTCATCAAGAATTGGAGATTCGCTCTAAGGCAATGGATCAAATTCTGTCAATCTTCGCTGTTATTTAGCCAACCACTTTGGTTGTTGCAACAGAAGAAGAACTTCGGAAGTATATTCCAAATTTGACTCAGATTTTCGATGAATTCTCTGATGAAGATATCAGTTTGGAAATTGGACAACTTCGGAGGCATTTGGAAGCTGCCAAAATCAGCGTTGAAGAGGCAAAGAAATGGACAGCATTGCAGTTTCTGGAGTTTATTGTGAAATGGGATTTTTGTGAATCTTTGCCAAGCTTGTCACTGTGTTTGAGATTCTTTTTGACTGTCTGTGTGTCTATTGTTTCATGTGAAAAAAGTTTTTCCAAATTGAAATTGATAAAAAATTTCTTTCGCTCGATCATGAGTCACACAAGGTTGACAAATCTGGCTTTACTTTCAATTGAACATGAATATGCAAAGAAGGTGAATTTTGATGAGGTCATTGATCAATTTGCAGAAATTAAGGCTTGAAAGCAGAGACTGTGAATCCTCTCTATTTACCTTTGAAGAATAGGCTGAGCGTTGAGACGATTTTCTGTGTTTTTTGTATAAAATAAAATGCAGTATTACCTATTCACTGAATTTTTAATGTCCTGCATTTTTCTTATTTCCAATTTACTTATGACAGTACTGTACTGTTTAAAATTCTACTTGCAAACATAAAATATTTTTCTGTGTTTAAATTTTAAAATTATTTATGGGGGGTGCCAAAGGAAGGATCCGCCCCGGGTGCCAAATACTTTAGGTACGCTCCTGTATTACCATACCTTCGCGTACATTCGAGTGAAATGTTTATATTTTTTGTTTTTGTTTACAATTTTTTCAAATTATTGAATTGAATTGACTTGAAATTATTGTGCATATATTGTGCGTGCATTATTATAATAGATAAAGAGAGAGTTTATAGTTTATAGAGACACTTGATAGCAGTTCGAGTGCAGTCAATTTCACTGAATTGACTTAGCTTAGTTAATTAAATTTTATACGCAAACAACTCGCTATAACATTTTGATCACTTAGATTACTAATTTACCTTTCATTGGCAATTGCTATAACAATATATTTTTTGTTTTTTTTTAAATTATAAAATATATGATGCTATAAAGAGTACATAGTTTTTTTGGGACACCCTGTATACTCGGCGATATTATTATTTTTTTATTATTATTTTTCCGTGGGATAAATTTTTGATTTGCTTTCGACTTTGCCAAATAATTGATGA
>JAJOZX010010737.1:97500-107500 GCA_023014485.1 Bathynomus jamesi | reverse complement strand
CCGTAATTCTTCTACATACGCGCAGAAACCAATGCCCCAAGGGCAAGGAACTCTTCTGGGATAATTAAATCTACTATAGTCCGAATAAGTAATGACAAATACCATAGTTTTTCTTTTTCATGATGCTAGCCCGACGTGGGCAACGGGTCACTCGCAAAGAGGTCCCATAAATATAGCTTCCCTCACTAGCTATCTGCAAAGCAGACAGGATCCAGCTTTGGAACATGGATCTAGGGTTTAAAGCAGCCTAGCCCTGCCACATTTAGAACCTCAATATAAGCAAAAGACTCGCAGCCTTCACGTCAGATTGAATACATCAAAGAAAAAGGGGACCTCTTTGCGAGTGACCCGTTGCCCACGTCGGGCTAGCATCATGAAAAAGAAAAACTATGGTATTTGTCATTTACCATTACTTATTCGGACTATAGTGGATTTAATTATCCCAGAAGAGTTCCTTTTTCCATGCACGGTCTGTATGTATCATAAAAACTCAGGGGACCATTCTGAGTTCATTCCCATATATATATATGTGTGTGTGTGTATATATACATATATAAATATACACACATATGTATATACATATATACATATATATATGTGTGTGTGTGTGTGTATGTATATTAGGGTTATGACATTTTTATAACCTCATGTTCCTGTATCATAAATCGATGAACGTTTGGCCCCTGACAATGAAAATAACAGTTTTTTCAATATATTTTGAAAAACTTCACCCCAAAATAAAAAATAAAAAATTAATAAATAATAAATATTGGTTGCTCCTTGGTATAGCTATTGCAGATGGGTCTCTGTTCCAGTGATTTTCCAGAGTATTTAGTGCTTTTCGGTATTGTTGCAAGATATTGGACAATTTATGATAATCATCAGGTAACCAATCTAGAATGGTGCAATGCAGCTGTCTCGAATATACTAATATACTATATTTGCTTTCAAGGTGACATTTTTTTTTTAATTCTGAAGAATTAGGCCCTTTTTTATTGTTTTCAAGCAAAAGTTCATCGATTGATGATACAGGAAACAATATTTATGACAAAAAATTAAAAAGTCATAACCCTAATGTATATATCCTTTTATGATACACAGAGACCGTGCATGGAACAAGGAACTCTTCCGGTTGAGGTTCAAGTTTTGGTTTTGGCTAAAAATATAATAGTTAGCCCTTTTTTTTGATGTATTCAATCTGACGTGAAGGCAGCGAGTATTTTGCTTATATTGAGGTTCTAAATGTAGCTGGGCTAGGCTGCTTTAAACCCTAGATCCTGTCCCAAAGCTGGATCCTATCTGCTCTGCAGATAGCTGGTGAGGGAAGCTATATTTTTGGGACCTCTTTGTGAGTGACCTGTTGCCCACGTCGGGCTAGCATCATTAAAAGAAAAAACTATAGTATTTGTCGCTTACCGTTACTTATTCAGACTATAGTGGATTTAATTTTCTTAGAAGAGTTCCTTTTTCCACATGCACGGTCTGTGTGTATCATAAAAAACTCAGGGAACCATTCTGAGTTCATCCCCATATTATATATATATATATATATATATATATATATATATATATATATATATATATATATATATGATACACACAGACAGTGCATGGAACAAGGAACTCTTCTGGGATAATTAAATCGACTATAGTCCGAATAAGTAATGGTAAATGACAAATACCATAGTTTTTCTTTTTCATGATGCTAGCCCGACGTGGGCAACGGGTCACTCGCAAAGAGGTCCCATAAATATAGCTTCCCTCACCAGCTATCTGCAAAGCAGACAGGATCCAGCTTTGGGACATGGATCTAGGGTTTAAAGCACCTAGCCATGCTACATTTAGAACCTCAATATAAGCAAAAGACTCGCTGCCTTCAATCTGACGTGAAGGCAGCGAGTCTTTTGCTTATATTGAGGTTCTAAATGTAGCATGGCTAGGTGCTTTAAACCCTAGATCCATGTCCCAAAGCTGGATCCTGTCTGCTTTGCAGATAGCTGATGAGGGAAGCTATATTTATGGGACCTCTTTGCGAGTGACCCGTTGCCCACGTCGGGCTAGCATCATGAAAAAGAAAAACTATGGTATTTGTCATTTACCATTACTTATTCGGACTATAGTGGATTTAATTATCCCAGAAGAGTTCCTTGTTCCATGCACTGTCTGTGTGTATCATAAAAAACTCAGGGGACCATTCTGAGTTCATTCCCATCTTGAAACGGACATGTTATGTGCCTTGAAAAGTGGACGCTCAATTCTGCCAGTTGAGGTTTAAGTTTTGGTTTTTGGCTAAAAATATAGTTACCCCTTTTTTTTTTTCTTTGATGCATTCAATCTGACGTGAAGGCAGCGAGTCTTTTGCTTATATTGAGGTTCTAAATGTAGCATGGCTAGGTGCTTTAAACCCTAGATCCATGTCCCAAAGCTGGATCCTGTCTGCTTTGCAGATAGCTGGTGAGGGAAGCTATATTTATGGGACCTCTTTGCGAGTGACCCGTTGCCCACGTCGGGCTAGCATCATGAAAAAGAAAAACTATGGTATTTGTCATTTACCATTACTTATTCGGACTATAGTGGATTTAATTATCCCAGAAGAGTTCCTTGTTCCATGCACTGTCTGTGTGTATCATAAAAAACTCAGGGGACCATTCTGAGTTCATTCCCATATATATATGTTACATATACACATATATATATATAATGTTTCAGACCAACAAAGACCCTAGGATCCACTCATGGCTGGTCTACGTAACTGTGTTCGTAATTGTGTATTGTGCATGTCCTCCGTGGTGGCGGAGGGGACCTACAATTTTACGTGGGTTCCGAACCACAAAGCCTTAATATTACTACCTTAAACTATACCCAATCTATCAACATATGCGTCTAATCGATTTTTAAACATGTTTATAGACGTGCTACTAATTACTTCTACCGGCAAACTATTCCAGCTATTTACTATTCTATGCGTAAAAAAGTTTTTGGCAACTGCTGTCTCGAACCTTCTACTTGTCAACTTACACCCGTAAATGCAAAAAACTTCACTTTTTCTACGTGAAGGTCAAAATATGAAAATAAAAACTCTCTCTAATAGACAGAGTTTATTTCCACAACAGTTTCGACGCCCACTGGCATCCTCCTCGGGTGGATACAGAAAAACGAATGAACCAAAACAAGAGGGAAAAACAGTCCAGGGACCGACCGTTAAGAAATTCGCACCTAGGTTAGATCCCATTCTCCCGACACCGGAAGGGCATTTTCATTAAGTACATTCGCGCAAATTTAAAAGTATCTTCTTGTTCTAACATACAGATTCCATTATTATTATTTTTTTTACATTATTACAGTTATTATTAAATTTATTACATTTAATATTGCATAATTATTTATTACAGAAATTATAAATTTATTATTACATTGGTTATTACATTGTTGTTTATTATACAGAACTTATAAACAGAAAAACGAATGAAAAAGGCGATTAGGAAACAATCCAGAGACCATTGAGAAATTCGCACCTAGGTTAGATACCTTTCTCCCGACACCGGAAGGGCATTTTATTACAGGGTCCGCTTATAAGTACATTCCCACAAATTAAAACTATCTTCTTGTTCTATACATACAGATTCTAATATTTTGACATAATTACTGCATTTATTATTGCATTTACATTTTTTAACATTTATTATTATTACCTTTACCCTAATTATTAAATTTATAATATTACCTTTATTATTACATCTGTTGCATTTATATTTATTTCCACATTTATTACTTTCATTATTACATTTACTAAAAGCGAGTAAGGAAACAATCCAGAGACCTTTAAGAAATTCACACTTAGGTTCGAACACGTTCCCACGACTCCGTAAGGGTCTAACACTCTAACTTATAAGTACCTTCGCACAAATTAAAATTATCTACTTTTTCTATACACACAGATTCTATTATTTTTCTTTTGACATAATTATTACATTTATAAAGTACCTTACTTGATTCCCAATCTATACCGTCAAAAGTAAATTGGTTAGGAATAACGTTGCAAAAGAGGAACAAGCCTGTGTCTATAGCATTCTCTGTAAAAGTTGTGATTTAGTATACGTGGGAGAAACTGGAAGAAATATTGAAACCCGTATTAAAGAACACAAATATGCCTTCAGAAGTTGTAATACTAATAATGCCATTTTTTACCGTTACCGCGAACCTATATGTAAAATTTTGCATTTATCGACGTTAAATTTCATTTGCCATGTGACTGACCAATCAACGATTTTATTCAAATCTTCCTGGATTTTACCTCTATCTTCGTCATTAATCGCCCTACCACCCAGCTTCGTGTCATCAGCAAACTTTGAAACTGTACTGACTAGGCCGACATCTAAATCGTTAATATATATATGAAAAAGCAAGGGGCCCAATGCAGAACCCTGAGGAACGCCGCTCGCTACATTAGCCCAACACGACTCCGCTCCATCAACGACCACCCTCTGTTTCCTACCTTGCAACCACTCTTCTATCCAATTTATTACTACACCCTGATTCCATGAGCCTTAGTTTTTTCAATGAGTCTTTTGTGCGGTACGGTGTCAAACGCTTTTGAAAATCTAAATACACTTCATCAACCGCCCGATGCCTATTGTAAGCGTCAACCACGCTTTGAAAAAAGTCGAAAAGTTTAGTTAAGCAAGATTTGTTTCGCCTACATATGTGTATATATACCTACATATATATACATATACATACTGTATATGTATATACACACACACATATTTAAAGGTGGTAACAGGGCAATGCCCAAAAATTATTGGCCAGTGGCTCTCACCTCACACCTTATAAAGTGTTTTGTGTTTTGAACGCAAATTAGAGACAAAACTACCTACTACCTACAAGAAAAGACGTATACAACCCAAATCAACATGGCTTCAGGCGGGAAGATCATGCCTGTCACAGCTACTACACCACCAGGAGAAATATTAGGAACATTGTGTCGAGGACAAAACATTGATGTAATATACGGACTTTGCTATAGCCTTCGATAGATGTGACCATAGAATCATAGCACACAAAATTAAGAATACAGGAATTACTAGAAAGCTAGGAAGGTGGCTATTTAATTTCTTGACGCAAAGAACGCAAAGAGTGGTGGCAAACGGAGTTAAATCGGAAGTCTCGGAAGTCGTGAGCTCTGTCCCACAAGGGAAAGTAATAGCTCCCTTGCTGTTCATAATAATGATTGTAGATATTGATGCAGATATTAAGGACAGCATTGTATTATGCTTCGCAGACGACACAAAGATATGTAAAGAAATACTGAGCGAAGATGACAAAAGAAAATTACAAAACAACATTGAAACATTATTCCAGTGGGCAGAAGACAATATGAAGTTCAACGAAGAAAAATTCCAACTTCTAAGATATGGCAATAACAAAGAGCTACAGAAAAAAGGGTACAAAACTCTGCAAGCCAAACAGATAGCACCAAATCCACAAGTCAGGGATCTTGGAGTATTAATGTCGTCGGATGCAGAATTCAGAGAGCACTATAAAATCAAAATCACAACGGCTAGAAAAATAATGGGAATCATCTGGAGGAGCTTCCGCAGCAGAAAAGCAAACATCATGCTCAAATTATGGAAGAGTGTAGTCCTACCAATAATTGAGTATTGCTCAGTACTCACAAGCCCATACAGAAAACGAGACATTGCGAATATTGAAGCTATACAAAGGACTTTTACGTCTAAGATAGAGGAAACGGAAGGTGAAGACTACTGGTCTCGACTATAATCCCTAGAACTCTACTTTCTTGAAAGAAGGCGCCAGTGGTACACAATAATATACACAGAGCTGGGCAGTATTTAAATACATTTGTATTTAAATACATATTTAAATACATTTGTGTATTTAGAACTGTATTTATAAATACATTGTTTTTCATGTATTTAAATATAGTATTTAAATACTTTAATGAGTATTTAAATACAATGTATTTAAATACAATGTATTTAAATAAAAATATAAAAATGTAAATACTTTTACTGGTTTAATACACGTTCTGTACTAGCACAGTACGACCTGTCGACAGTGTAGTACAGCATGGTTCATGTTTCAAAAGTTTGGGAAAACATCCTCTCATAAAAAGACTGTTCCTCCGCTATAACACGACATTACCATCTTCGGCACCGATAGAGCGAATATTCTCATTCGCGGGAATCACTTTGACTCCCAAAAGAAACTCTCTTTCAGACAAAACTTTTGAAAGATTGGTTTTGATCCGCAGCAACCGTGAAATAAAAGAGAATTCGTAAGGTGCCTTATGTTTATGTTTATGTTTACGTCTTATGTTTACGTTTATGTTTCATCTACTCATTAATTGTTACTCATTTTGCAATGATATAATGAGTATAATATGTCACTGGTTGAACATCGTAAGTTCTAAGTTCTTTTGTTTTTGTTTTGTTCTAAAAAGGGAAATATATAATCGGAAATTAGATTGTACTATTTCTTTATCCTTTATCAAGCATTTTATATTGTTGTTACTCATGAATTAGTGAATGCATATGTTAAAATTTGTATGTATTAAAATGTATTTACAAATGTATTTAAATACAATTGATGTATTTTGTATTTAGTATCTAAATACATTCGTAAAATGTATTTAGTATTTAGTATTTAAATACATTTCTCCCATGTATTTAGTATTTAGTATTTAAATACATTCAATGTATTTATTGTCCAGTAACCTCAGAAATGAAATAGAAACAAACTAGAATGAGAAAAGAAGCAGATTTTGTACGGTCACAGCTGCGGTGGGACAAGGGGCCATGAAAACAAGGATGGAAATTACCCTCAGAATACGGGGCCCAAAGTTTTTCAATGTCCTTCCAAAAAAAGTGAGGAATCTCCAGCACACCGACCTGAATAACTTCAAGAACAAGCTGGACAGATTCTTGTGCAAAGTCCCTGACCAGCCATGTGTGGCTGGCTACGATGGCAGGAGATCAGACAGCAATTCCCTCTTTCACCAAGTCCCGCAATTGAGGCGGGATGCTGCAGAGGAGTCGACCACAGGTCGATCCTGAACCGTCGTTCAAACTCAACAAAAGTATATATATATATTATATATATATATATATATATATATATTATATATATATATATATACATATATTATATATATATATATATTTATATATATATATATATATATATATATATGCAGTGTACATATACATATATACATTTACATATATATGTACATATATATACAGTGTACATATACATATATATATATATATGTTATAATGTTATAATGTTTCAGACCAACAAAGACCCTAAGATCCACTCATGACTGGTCTACCTAACTGTGTTCGTAATCGTGTATTGTGTATGTCCTCCGTGGTGGCGGAGGGGACCTACAATTTTACGTGGGTTCCGAACCACAAGAACATAAGAAATTTATGTAAAAACTGCCGGTAAATTGGCAACGACCAATTTTTACGAAACTAAATAATTATCAATTTAAAACTAATTAATTATCGATTTAAAACTAAAGATAGAATCTCTGGATCCAGAGGATCAAGTCATAATAGACTACTATCCACAATGTATGTACGTTATATATATATATATATATATGTTAAACACAGACCATGCACGGTCTGTGTTTAACATATAAATTTCTCAGGGGACCATTCTGAGTTTGTATATATATATATATATATATATATATATATATGTGTATGTGTGTGTGTGTGTGTGTGTGTATATACACAGGGCCGGATCTAGAAGTTGCGAGGCCCTAGGCAGATCTAGAAATTGCGAGGCCCTAGGCCTATATATATGAAAATATGGACTTAATTATCGGTACTATACCAGCAATATTAGAATCCCGCATAGACAGAACTATGCCAGCACTTAAAAATTAAACCAAACCAAAATAATCACGCATGGAAATTGTATAAGAAATATAAATAAACCATACAAATAAGTATGTTATAATATGAATCAAGATTTGTATCGAAAATATAAGACAATGATTTCTAAGATTTATATAATATTATAGGTAATGACTTTCCATAGTATACAAACGTTTTTCATATGTGATGTATAAGAGATGTTGACTGTATAGGCTGACCATACGTACCGTTTTGAACGGGACAGTACCGTTTTTTTTATGGGTTCTGTATGGGTTCTGTCACTGAAGAATAATTGTAAGCTCAATATGTTTATGTACTTACTTTTTCATGAATACAGAATATTACATAACCCCCGTCCCTTTTTTGCCATCCCAATGTCCCGTTTTTGTCTCAAGGAAATATGGTCAGCCTATGTTGACATTTCATTTTTTATAATAGTGAGCGATCGACTTATCAGGCTAAATATTAATGCTTTAATATTTGGTTCAGATGCTCCTTGAATATTACAGCAATGCTTTTCTACTTTTCTTAGAGCTAAACTCTTCAATTAATTGAGAATAATCTAATGAATTTGTTATATCGTTTTCTATTGATAACATAGCTAATGATTGCAATCTCGCTTGAGACATGGTGGAACGCAAATATGTTTTAATAAGTTTGAGACGCGAGAAACTTCTTTCAGCCGAAGCAACAGTAACTGGGATGGTTAATACTATTCGAAGTGCAACATAAACATTAGGATAAATCTCACTTAGTTGTTTTCGCACTATATAAACAAGGACATTTCCGAGATCTGTTTTCTCAGGTATAAACCTGCAAAGTACTTTAAGTTATTCATAGAGTTCTAAATCATTAATATCACTTGAACAGAACGCGCAAAACGGCTTGAGCGAGGCCCCCTTTGGCGCGAGGTCCTAGGCGATCGCCTAGTTCGCCTATAGCTAAATCCGGGCCTGTATATACATATACAGCTAGGTAAGCTACTAGAATCAATAATTAGGGAACGTATAGTCGAACACTTAGACTTGCATAACTTAGTCAGAAATACGCAGCATGGTTTTAGGCGAAACAAATCTTGCTTAACTAATCTTTTAGAATTTTTTCAAAGCGTGGTTGACGTTTACGATAGTCATCGGGCGGTTGATGTAGTGCATTTAGATTTTCAAAAAGCGTTTGACACCGTACCGCACAAAAGACTCATTGAGAAAACTAAAGCTCATGGAATCAGGGGTGTAGTAATAAATTGAATAGAAGAGTGGTTGCGAGGTAGGAAACAGAGGGTGGTCGTTGATGGAGCGGAGTCGTGTTGGGCTAATGTAGCGAGCGGCGTTCCTCAGGGTTCTGTATTGGGCCCCTTGCTTTTTCTTATATATATATTAACGATTTAGATGTCGGCCTAGTCAGTACAGCTTCAAAGTTTGTGGATGACACGAAGGTGGGTGGTAGGGCGATTAATAACGAAGATAGAGGTAAAATCCAGAATGATCTGAATAAAATCGTTGATTGGTCAGTCACATAGCAAATGAGATTTAACGTCGATAAGTGAAAAATTTTGCATATAGGTTCGCGTAACGGTAATTTTGCGTATAATATGCCAGGGAAAGAGTTGATAAGAGTAGATCAGGAAAAAGATTTATGAGTTATAGTCACTGGTGATTTAAAAGTAGCGAAACAAAGTACAGCAGCGGTCAATAAAGCGAACAACGTGTTAGGTTTTATAGCTCGGAATTTTGAGTACAAATCGCGCAATATTATAGTTCCTCTTTATAAATCATTAGTTAGACTCCATTTGGAGTACGCGATCCAATTTTGGAATCCGTATATGCGCAAAGATATAGACAAAATCGAAAGAGTTCAAAGACGAGCAACTAAGATGATTCCGTCGCTTAGGTCAAAGTCGTACGAGGATAGGCTTAAAGATTTAAAATTGACTACACTCGAGACTAGGAGGCTAAGGGGTGATCTAATCCAGGTTTTCAAAATTATGAATGGGTTCGATAACGTAGATAGAGATAGCTTTTTCAAAATATCTCAATATAATAGGACTAGAAATAACGGGTGTAAGTTGACAAGTAGAAGGTTCGAGA
>JAJOZX010010737.1:22500-95000 GCA_023014485.1 Bathynomus jamesi | reverse complement strand
CTATTAACAATGTTGCTTGAATGGAATAAAACTGAAGCATTATTCCAATCAATACAGTGGGCTAACTCTGACAAATGGACAAAAAGGGCACTGGACAACTGTCCTGTTCTAACGGAATATTGATGCTGTTTTATACGTGTGTGCAAATCCTTTCCCGTCTGACCTATGTAAAAGGAATCACATTGTTTACAACCAATTTTATAGATAATGCCTGAATTATTGGTAGGGCTATTTTTTACTATGATATTTTTCACAATATTGTTATATGAAAATACTACATTAATATCCAAAAGTTTAAGTACATTAGCAATGCCTAAAAAGCCCGGGAAAAATGGAAGTACTAAAATATTTTTTGACAAAGTACGAGTGTTAATATTGACACGATAGAAAGTTCGTTTTGCCTTGTTGAGACAAGATTCCATAAACGCAGATGGATAACACAAATCACTTCCAATACCGTTGATTTTTTCCAATTCGGCATCGATGTATTCCGGACTGGCGATCCTAAGGGCGCGGAGAAACATTGATGAAAATATGGCCTTCTTAGTGGGGGTATCATGTCCCGAGTAAAAGTGTACGTAGGACAAATTGTTTGTCGTTTTCCGATAGATACTAAACTTAAAACCTGGGCTTTCCCTATGTACACGCACATCCAAAAATGGGATTGAATTGTCTTGCTC
Source organism: Bathynomus jamesi (assembly GCA_023014485.1). Classification (NCBI taxonomy): domain Eukaryota; kingdom Metazoa; phylum Arthropoda; class Malacostraca; order Isopoda; family Cirolanidae; genus Bathynomus; species Bathynomus jamesi. The sequence goes on along the minus strand of JAJOZX010010737.1, from coordinate 94,320 downwards.
AACTTCTAAAGTAAACTTAATGGAGGGGACTTGATCATTTAACTGAAGGAGGAAGCTATCCAGGTCACGATTCATGGGCCAGATACACAAAATATCGTCGACGTACCGCAACCAAGGGATGCCAACCCCCAGGATTCTCGGAATATAGGTAATTTCGAAAAACTCCATATAAATATTGGAGAGGAGGGGCGATAAGGGGTTGCCCATAGCCATCCCAAAAACTTGTTGATAATACTCGTTATTGAAAGTGAATTTACAGTCTTTGATGCAAAGCTTAATGAGTTCCAAAACAATGTGTGAAGGTAGTGGCAGGTCATACTTATGTAATTCTTGGGAGAGAAAGTCAAGCATATCGTCAATCGGCACTTTTGTAAACAATGAACAAACATCAAAACTAATCAATTTATCGTTAGTTTCAGTACGTGCATTATTCAATTTTTCCGTAAGATCCATGGAATTTTTTACATGTGAATCAGAGATAGTTCCGAGAATGGGGGACAAGACTTTGACAAGCCATTTGGAGAGTTTATAAGTAATAGAGCCCACCGAGCTAATAATAGGGCGCATAGGGTTACCAGGTTTGTGGGTTTTAATAAGACCGTAAAGGTAGGGCAGAGCAGGTGAAGTGGACATGAAAAGCGGAATTAAGTTCTTATGATCTTTGAGAAGGCGTTTCAAGCCACTATTAAATGATTTGATGACGTCATCCTGCGGGTTCTTCCTAAGTTTGGTGTATGTGGCGGGGTCCTGGAGAAGCTCGTTCATCTTTCCGATGTAGTCCACTTTGTCCATAATAACTATGGTGTTAGCCTTGTCTGCTTTAGTAATATGGAGCTCCCCATCTTTTTTTAATTGTGAAGGCTATTGCGAAAACGTTTAGGAAAGTTATCTTCGTAATTACCATTCGCCGCACTATAAACGAGGCCTTTAACTATGTTAAACAAATACTGAGGGAGATTACACTGTTTTTCAAAACACGCGAGACTGTAACAAATTTGTAAAGCCGAAGGTTTTTTAACAATAAAAAAGGACATACCATATCCAAGGGCACTTTTTGCATCGTCACTAATGTTTTTCGAAGAAAGGTTCAAAACACACTTTGAGCTTGCTTTTTTACTCCACTGACTATCTCGAATGAGACTTTTAATTTTTCGATCCAAAATGTTACGAAGTGAAGTAGTTCTCCGACGCAACTCGTTGTAAATTTCATCAAACAAAGGTTGGATCCACGGTTGGGGAATAACGGTTACAAAATTATGTTTGGCGATGTTTAAATTTTTGAAGGCGGACCACTCATTTTGTCTGGTGACTTCAATATGTTTCTTTAAAATTAATCTGCTGAAGTTGTTGAACGGATGGTCGTCAATTTGTCTGAGGCGAATCGGAAGCAGGGATTTGGGAAGAACTTGCTCCTCCAGACACTTAGTAAGAAACTTCCGTCGGATACGAATTGCATGCCCCTTCATTAATGTAGAAGAAAACACGGACACAAACGGAGACAAGAGAGGGAACAGCAAGCCGAAGGAACGCGTGGTGAGCATTATATGAAAATTATTTCACGAAGGTAACACGTGAAAAATATTTATGATGAATAAAACCACGAAGGAAAGGAAACACAAAATGGTGCTCAAGCGCTTTCGTCTAATGACATCCTCAGGAACACTGAAGTACATAAAAAGGTTAAGCCTATATATAGGTTACAGAAAGAAAAAAAGAAAAAATAAATAACATACATACACACACACACATATATATATATATATATATATATATATATATACTATATATACAAATACATACATACATACACATACATACATATATATACAATAAACAGAGAAGTAAAAATAATAAAAAATTAAAAATTAAAACCTTAAAGGATTACCAGTGAGGCGTACAGATTGTAAGGAAAAATATCGATTTTTAGCACAAGATCAAATGGATTATAAAAATACAAATTTATACTGGAACTCTGCCGGGTTTTAACACAATGCTGCCTATGGTCAGGTTTCGATATATATAAAAAAAAAAAAAAATAAAAAATAAGCAAATTAAAAGTTAATCGATTTTTAGCACAAGATCAAATGGATTATAAAAATACAAATTTATACTGAACTCTGTCCGGGTTTTAACACATGCTGCCTATGGTCAGGTTTCGATATATATAAAAAAATAAAATGCAAATTAAAAGTTAATAAAGTAGAAGACAAGTTTACCAAAGATTTAATGTTTTACACTTCTTATCTAAATCTGTTTTAAAGGAATTCAACATAACAGGATCGAGTTGAAAAAGACCTTTGCTTATGTTGAAGTTATTTGAAAGTTGGATAATGGCAGACTCAAGAATATTTCTATTAACAATGTTGCTTGAATGGAATAAAACTGAAGCATTATTCCAATCAATACAGTGGGCTAACTCTGACAAATGGACAAAAAGGGCACTGGACAACTGTCCTGTTCTAACGGAATATTGATGCTGTTTTATACGTGTGTGCAAATCCTTTCCCGTCTGACCTATGTAAAAGGAATCACATTGTTTACAACCAATTTTATAGATAATGCCTGAATTATTGGTAGGGCTATTTTTTACTATGATATTTTTCACAATATTGTTATATGAAAATACTACATTAATATCCAAAAGTTTAAGTACATTAGCAATGCCTAAAAAGCCCGGGAAAAATGGAAGTACTAAAATATTTTTTGACAAAGTACGAGTGTTAATATTGACACGATAGAAAGTTCGTTTTGCCTTGTTGAGACAAGATTCCATAAACGCAGATGGATAACACAAATCACTTCCAATACCGTTGATTTTTTCCAATTCGGCATCGATGTATTCCGGACTGGCGATCCTAAGGGCGCGGAGAAACATTGATGAAAATATGGCCTTCTTAGTGGGGGTATCATGTCCCGAGTAAAAGTGTACGTAGGACAAATTGTTTGTCGTTTTCCGATAGATACTAAACTTAAAACCTGGGCTTTCCCTATGTACACGCACATCCAAAAATGGGATTGAATTGTCTTGCTCAACTTCTAAAGTAAACTTAATGGAGGGGACTTGATCATTTAACTGAAGGAGGAAGCTATCCAGGTCACGATTCATGGGCCAGATACACAAAATATCGTCGACGTACCGCAACCAAGGGATGCCAACCCCCAGGATTCTCGGAATATAGGTAATTTCGAAAAACTCCATATAAATATTGGAGAGGAGGGGCGATAAGGGGTTGCCCATAGCCATCCCAAAAACTTGTTGATAATACTCGTTATTGAAAGTGAATTTACAGTCTTTGATGCAAAGCTTAATGAGTTCCAAAACAATGTGTGAAGGTAGTGGCAGGTCATACTTATGTAATTCTTGGGAGAGAAAGTCAAGCATATCGTCAATCGGCACTTTTGTAAACAATGAACAAACATCAAAACTAATCAATTTATCGTTAGTTTCAGTACGTGCATTATTCAATTTTTCCGTAAGATCCATGGAATTTTTTACATGTGAATCAGAGATAGTTCCGAGAATGGGGGACAAGACTTTGACAAGCCATTTGGAGAGTTTATAAGTAATAGAGCCCACCGAGCTAATAATAGGGCGCATAGGGTTACCAGGTTTGTGGGTTTTAATAAGACCGTAAAGGTAGGGCAGAGCAGGTGAAGTGGACATGAAAAGCGGAATTAAGTTCTTATGATCTTTGAGAAGGCGTTTCAAGCCACTATTAAATGATTTGATGACGTCATCCTGCGGGTTCTTCCTAAGTTTGGTGTATGTGGCGGGGTCCTGGAGAAGCTCGTTCATCTTTCCGATGTAGTCCACTTTGTCCATAATAACTATGGTGTTAGCCTTGTCTGCTTTAGTAATATGGAGCTCCCCATCTTTTTTTAATTGTGAGGCTATTGCGAAAACGTTTAGGAAAGTTATCTTCGTAATTACCATTCGCCGCACTATAAACGAGGCCTTTAACTATGTTAAACAAATACTGAGGGAGATTACACTGTTTTTCAAAACACGCGAGACTATAACAAATTTGTAAAGCCGAAGGTTTTTTAACAATAAAAAAGGACATACCATATCCAAGGGCACTTTTTGCATCGTCACTAATGTTTTTCGAAGAAAGGTTCAAAACACACTTTGAGCTTGCTTTTTTACTCCACTGACTATCTCGAATGAGACTTTTAATTTTCCGATCCAAAATGTTACGAAGTGAAGTAGTTCTCCGACGCAACTCGTTGTAAATTTCATCAAACAAAGGTTGGATCCACGGTTGGGGAATAACGGTTACAAAATTATGTTTGGCGATGTTTAAATTTTTGAAGGCGGACCACTCTGCCCTACCTTTACGGTCTTATTAAAACCCACAATCCTGGTAACCCTATGCGCCCTATTATTAGCTCGGTGGGCTCTATTACTTATAAACTCTCCAAATGGCTTGTCAAAGTCTTGTCCCCCATTCTCGGAACTATCTCTGATTCACATGTAAAAAATTCCATGGATCTTACGGAAAAATTGAATAATGTACGTACTGAAACTAACGATAAATTGATTAGTTTTGATGTTTGTTCATTGTTTACAAAAGTGCCGATTGACGATATGCTTGACTTTCTCTCCCAAGAATTACATAAGTATGACCTGCCACTACCTTCACACATTGTTTTGGAACTCATTAAGCTTTGCATCAAAGACTGTAAATTTACTTTCAATAACGAGTATTATCAACAAGTTTTTGGGATGGCTATGGGCAACCCCTTATCGCCCCTCCTCTCCAATATTTATATGGAGTTTTTCGAAATTACCTATATTCCGAGAATCCTGGGGGTTGGCATCCCTTGGTTGCGGTACGTCGACGATATTTTGTGTATCTGGCCCATGAATCGTGACCTGGATAGCTTCCTCCTTCAGTTAAATGATCAAGTCCCCTCCATTAAGTTTACTTTAGAAGTTGAGCAAGACAATTCAATCCCATTTTTGGATGTGCGTGTACATAGGGAAAGCCCAGGTTTTAAGTTTAGTATCTATCGGAAAACGACAAACAATTTGTCCTACGTACACTTTTACTCGGGACATGATACCCCCATTAAGAAGGCCATATTTTCATCAATGTTTCTCCGCGCCCTTAGGATCGCCAGTCCGGAATACATCGATGCCGAATTGGAAAAAATCAACGGTATTGGAAGTGATTTGTGTTATCCATCTGCGTTTATGGAATCTTGTCTCAACAAGGCAAAACGAACTTTCTATCGTGTCAATATTAACACTCGTACTTTGTCAAAAATATTTTAGTACTTCCATTTTTCCCGGGCTTTTTAGGCATTGCTAATGTACTTAAACTTTTGGATATTAATGTAGTATTTTCATATAACAATATTGTGAAAAATATCATAGTAAAAAATAGCCCTACCAATAATTCAGGCATTATCTATAAAATTGGTTGTAAACAATGTGATTCCTTTTACATAGGTCAGACGGGAAAGGATTTGCACACACGTATAAAACAGCATCAATATTCCGTTAGAACAGGACAGTTGTCCAGTGCCCTTTTTGTCCATTTGTCAGAGTTAGCCCACTGTATTGATTGGAATAATGCTTCAGTTTTATTCCATTCAAGCAACATTGTTAATAGAAATATTCTTGAGTCTGCCATTATCCAACTTTCAAATAACTTCAACATAAGCAAAGGTCTTTTTCAACTCGATCCTGTTATGTTGAATTCCTTTCAAGCAGATTTAGATAAGAAGTGTAAAACATTAAATCTTTGGTAAACTTGTCTTCTACTTTATTAACTTTTAATTTGCATTTTATTTTTTTTATATATCGAAACCTGACCATAGGCAGCAATATGTTAAAACCCGGACAGAGTTCTAGTATAAATTTGTATTTTTATAATCCATTTGATCTTGTGCTAAAAATCGATATTTTTCCTTACAATCTGTACGCCTCATTGGTAATCCTTTAAGGTTTTAATTTTTAATTTTTTATTATTTTTACTTCTCTGTTTATTGTTATATATGTATGTATGTATGTATGTATGTATGTATTTGTATATATAGATATGTATGTATATATATATATATATATATATGTGTGTTTGTGTGTATGTATGTTATTTATTTTTTCTTTTTTTCTTTCTGTAACCTATATATAGGCTTAACCTTTTTATATACTTCAGTGTTCCTGAGGATGTCATTAGACGAAAGCGCTTGAGCACCATTTTGTGTTTCCTTTCCTTCGTGGTTTTATTCATCATAAATATTTTTCACGTGTTACCTTCGTGAAATAATTTTCATATAATGCTCACCACGCGTTCCTTCGGCTTGCTGTTCCCTCTCTTGTCTCCGTTTGTGTCCGTGTTTTCTTCTACATTAATGAAGGGGCATGCAATTCGTATCCGACGGAAGTTTCTTACTAAGTGTCTGGAGGAGCAAGTTCTTCCCAAATCCCTGCTTCCGATTCGCCTCAGACAAATTGACGACCATCCGTTCAACAACTTCAGCAGATTAATTTTAAAGAAACATATTGAAGTCACCAGACAAAATGAGTGGTCCGCCTTCAAAAATTTAAACATCGCCAAACATAATTTTGTAACCGTTATTCCCCAACCGTGGATCCAACCTTTGTTTGATGAAATTTACAACGAGTTGCGTCGGAGAACTACTTCACTTCGTAACATTTTGGATCGGAAAATTAAAAGTCTCATTCGAGATAGTTAGTGGAGTAAAAAAGCAAGCTCAAAGTGTGTTTTGAACCTTTCTTCGAAAAACATTAGTGACGATGCAAAAAGTGCCCTTGGATATGGTATGTCCTTTTTTATTGTTAAAAAACCTTCGGCTTTACAAATTTGTTATAGTCTCGCGTGTTTTGAAAAACAGTGTAATCTCCCTCAGTATTTGTTTAACATAGTTAAAGGCCTCGTTTATAGTGCGGCGAATGGTAATTACGAAGATAACTTTCCTAAACGTTTTCGCAATAGTCTTTCACAATTAAAAAAAGATGGGGAGCTCCATATTACTAAAGCAGACAAGGCTAACACCATAGTTATTATGGACAAAGTGGACTACATCGGAAAGATGAACGAGCTTCTCCAGGACCCCGCCACATACACCAAACTTAGGAAGAACCCGCAGGATGACGTCATCAAATCATTTAATAGTGGCTTGAAACGCCTTCTCAAAGATCATAAGAACTTAATTCCGCTTTTCATGTCCACTTCACCTGCTCTGCCCTACCTTTACGGTCTTATTAAAACCCACAAACCTGGTAACCCTATGCGCCCTATTATTAGCTCGGTGGGCTCTATTACTTATAAACTCTCCAAATGGCTTGTCAAAGTCTTGTCCCCCATTCTCGGAACTATCTCTGATTCACATGTAAAAAATTCCATGGATCTTACGGAAAAATTGAATAATGTACGTACTGAAACTAACGATAAATTGATTAGTTTTGATGTTTGTTCATTGTTTACAAAAGTGCCGATTGACGATATGCTTGACTTTCTCTCCCAAGAATTACATAAGTATGACCTGCCACTACCTTCACACATTGTTTTGGAACTCATTAAGCTTTGCATCAAAGACTGTAAATTTACTTTCAATAACGAGTATTATCAACAAGTTTTTGGGATGGCTATGGGCAACCCCTTATCGCCCCTCCTCTCCAATATTTATATGGAGTTTTTCGAAATTACCTATATTCCGAGAATCCTGGGGGTTGGCATCCCTTGGTTGCGGTACGTCGACGATATTTTGTGTATCTGGCCCATGAATCGTGACCTGGATAGCTTCCTCCTTCAGTTAAATGATCAAGTCCCCTCCATTAAGTTTACTTTAGAAGTTGAGCAAGACAATTCAATCCCATTTTTGGATGTGCGTGTACATAGGGAAAGCCCAGGTTTTAAGTTTAGTATCTATCGGAAAACGACAAACAATTTGTCCTACGTACACTTTTACTCGGGACATGATACCCCCATTAAGAAGGCCATATTTTCATCATGTTTCTCCGCGCCCTTAGGATCGCCAGTCCGGAATACATCGATGCCGAATTGGAAAAAATCAACGGTATTGGAAGTGATTTGTGTTATCCATCTGCGTTTATGGAATCTTGTCTCAACAAGGCAAAACGAACTTTCTATCGTGTCAATATTAACACTCGTACTTTGTCAAAAAATATTTTAGTACTTCCATTTTTCCCGGGCTTTTTAGGCATTGCTAATGTACTTAAACTTTTGGATATTAATGTAGTATTTTCATATAACAATATTGTGAAAAATATCATAGTAAAAAATAGCCCTACCAATAATTCAGGCATTATCTATAAAATTGGTTGTAAACAATGTGATTCCTTTTACATAGGTCAGACGGGAAAGGATTTGCACACACGTATAAAACAGCATCAATATTCCGTTAGAACAGGACAGTTGTCCAGTGCCCTTTTTGTCCATTTGTCAGAGTTAGCCCACTGTATTGATTGGAATAATGCTTCAGTTTTATTCCATTCAAGCAACATTGTTAATAGAAATATTCTTGAGTCTGCCATTATCCAACTTTCAAATAACTTCAACATAAGCAAAGGTCTTTTTCAACTCGATCCTGTTATGTTGAATTCCTTTAAGCAGATTTAGATAAGAAGTGTAAAACATTAAATCTTTGGTAAACTTGTCTTCTACTTTATTAACTTTTAATTTGCATTTTATTTTTTTTATATATATCGAAACCTGACCATAGGCAGCAATATGTTAAAACCCGGACAGAGTTCTAGTATAAATTTGTATTTTTATAATCCATTTGATCTTGTGCTAAAAATCGATTAACTTTTAATTTGCATTTATTTTTTTTATTTTTTTTTTTTTTTATATATCGAAACCTGACCATAGGCAGCATTGTGCTAAAACCCGGCAGAGTTCCAGTATAAATTTGTATTTTTATAATCCATTTGATCTTGTGCTAAAAATCGATATTTTTCCTTACAATCTGTACGCCTCATTGGTAATCCTTTAAGGTTTTAATTTTTAATTTTTTATTATTTTTACTTCTCTGTTTATTGTATATATATGTATGTATGTATGTATGTATGTATGTATGTATTTGTATATATAGATATGTATGTATATATATATATATATATATATATATATATATGTGTGTTTGTGTGTATGTATGTTATTTATTTTTTCTTTTTTTCTTTCTGTAACCTATATATAGGCTTAACCTTTTTATATACTTCAGTGTTCCTGAGGATGTCATTAGACGAAAGCGCTTGAGCACCATTTTGTGTTTCCTTTCCTTCGTGGTTTTATTCATCATAAATATTTTTCACGTGTTACCTTCGTGAAATAATTTTCATATAATGCTCACCACGCGTTCCTTCGGCTTGCTGTTCCCTCTCTTGTCTCCGTTTGTGTCCGTGTTTTCTTCTACATTAATGAAGGGGCATGCAATTCGTATCCGACGGAAGTTTCTTACTAAGTGTCTGGAGGAGCAAGTTCTTCCCAAATCCCTGCTTCCGATTCGCCTCAGACAAATTGACGACCATCCGTTCAACAACTTCAGCAGATTAATTTTAAAGAAACATATTGAAGTCACCAGACAAAATGAGTGGTCCGCCTTCAAAAATTTAAACATCGCCAAACATAATTTTGTAACCGTTATTCCCCAACCGTGGATCCAACCTTTGTTTGATGAAATTTACAACGAGTTGCGTCGGAGAACTACTTCACTTCGTAACATTTTGGATCGGAAAATTAAAAGTCTCATTCGAGATAGTCAGTGGAGTAAAAAAGCAAGCTCAAAGTGTGTTTTGAACCTTTCTTCGAAAAATTAGTGACGATGCAAAAAGTGCCCTTGGATATGGTATGTCCTTTTTTATTGTTAAAAAACCTTCGGCTTTACAAATTTGTTATAGTCTCGCGTGTTTTGAAAAACAGTGTAATCTCCCTCAGTATTTGTTTAACATAGTTAAAGGCCTCGTTTATAGTGCGGCGAATGGTAATTACGAAGATAACTTTCCTAAACGTTTTCGCAATAGCCTTTCACAATTAAAAAAAGATGGGGAGCTCCATATTACTAAAGCAGACAAGGCTAACACCATAGTTATTATGGACAAAGTGGACTACATCGGAAAGATGAACGAGCTTCTCCAGGACCCCGCCACATACACCAAACTTAGGAAGAACCCGCAGGATGACGTCATCAAATCATTTAATAGTGGCTTGAAACGCCTTCTCAAAGATCATAAGAACTTAATTCCGCTTTTCATGTCCACTTCACCTGCTCTGCCCTACCTTTACGGTCTTATTAAAACCCACAAACCTGGTAACCCTATGCGCCCTATTATTAGCTCGGTGGGCTCTATTACTTATAAACTCTCCAAATGGCTTGTCAAAGTCTTGTCCCCCATTCTCGGAACTATCTCTGATTCACATGTAAAAAATTCCATGGATCTTACGGAAAAATTGAATAATGTACGTACTGAAACTAACGATAAATTGATTAGTTTTGATGTTTGTTCATTGTTTACAAAAGTGCCGATTGACGATATGCTTGACTTTCTCTCCCAAGAATTACATAAGTATGACCTGCCACTACCTTCACACATTGTTTTGGAACTCATTAAGCTTTGCATCAAAGACTGTAAATTTACTTTCAATAACGAGTATTATCAACAAGTTTTTGGGATGGCTATGGGCAACCCCTTATCGCCCCTCCTCTCCAATATTTATATGGAGTTTTTCGAAATTACCTATATTCCGAGAATCCTGGGGGTTGGCATCCCTTGGTTGCGGTACGTCGACGATATTTTGTGTATCTGGCCCATGAATCGTGACCTGGATAGCTTCCTCCTTCAGTTAAATGATCAAGTCCCCTCCATTAAGTTTACTTTAGAAGTTGAGCAAGACAATTCAATCCCATTTTTGGATGTGCGTGTACATAGGGAAAGCCCAGGTTTTAAGTTTAGTATCTATCGGAAAACGACAAACAATTTGTCCTACGTACACTTTTACTTGGGACATGATACCCCCATTAAGAAGGCCATATTTTCATCAATGTTTCTCCGCGCCCTTAGGATCGCCAGTCCGGAATACATCGATGCCGAATTGGAAAAAATCAACGGTATTGGAAGTGATTTGTGTTATCCATCTGCGTTTATGGAATCTTGTCTCAACAAGGCAAAACGAACTTTCTATCGTGTCAATATTAACACTCGTACTTTGTCAAAAAATATTTTAGTACTTCCATTTTTCCCGGGCTTTTTAGGCATTGCTAATGTACTTAAACTTTTGGATATTAATGTAGTATTTTCATATAACAATATTGTGAAAAATATCATAGTAAAAAATAGCCCTACCAATAATTCAGGCATTATCTATAAAATTGGTTGTAAACAATGTGATTCCTTTTACATAGGTCAGACGGGAAAGGATTTGCACACACGTATAAAACAGCATCAATATTCCGTTAGAACAGGACAGTTGTCCAGTGCCCTTTTTGTCCATTTGTCAGAGTTAGCCCACTGTATTGATTGGAATAATGCTTCAGTTTTATTCCATTCAAGCAACATTGTTAATAGAAATATTCTTGAGTCTGCCATTATCCAACTTTCAAATAACTTCAACATAAGCAAAGGTCTTTTTCAACTCGATCCTGTTATGTTGAATTCCTTTCAAGCAGATTTAGATAAGAAGTGTAAAACATTAAATCTTTGGTAAACTTGTCTTCTACTTTATTAACTTTTAATTTGCATTTTATTTTTTTATATATATCGAAACCTGACCATAGGCAGCAATATGTTAAAACCCGGACAGAGTTCTAGTATAAATTTGTATTTTTATAATCCATTTGATCTTGTGCTAAAAATCGATTAACTTTTAATTTGCATGTTATTTTTTTTAATTTTTTTTTTTTTTATATATCGAAACCTGACCATAGGCAGCATTGTGCTAAAACCCGGCAGAGTTCCAGTATAAATTTGTATTTTTATAATCCATTTGATCTTGTGCTAAAAATCGATATTTTTCCTTACAATCTATACGCCTCATTGGTAATCCTTTAAGGTTTTAATTTTTAATTTTTTATTATTTTACTTCTCTGTTTATTGTATATATATGTATGTATGTATGTATGTATGTATATGTATTTGTATATATAGATATGTATGTATATATATATATATATATATATATATATATATGTGTGTTTGTGTGTATGTATGTTATTTATTTTTTTTTTTTTTCTTTCTGTAACCTATATATAGGCTTAACCTTTTTATATACTTCAGTGTTCCTGAGGATGTCATTAGACGAAAGCGCTTGAGCACCATTTTGCGTTTCCTTTCCTTCTTGGTTTTATTCATCATATATATATATATATATATATATATACACACACACATATATATATATATATATACACACACACACATATATATATATATATATATATATATATATATATATATATATATATACATACAATAAGCAAACAACCACAGGGAAAAGGAAAAGGAAACACGAAGTCCGAGCGCTTTCGTGATATATTCACATCTTCAAGGAGAAACAAAAAATAGACGGAGATTACAAAGTAAATGGGTTAAATACACAAGGAAAAAAATTCCCAATCGGCAACTCAAATTAAAGACCATAAAACCCTCTAAAGATTTTTTCAATAGATAACATAATCTGTAGGCTGCTAAATTACTAAATATGAAAGAACTATATAGTTGAAATTAGACAAAAAACCAGTACAGAGAACAAAAATTATTATAACGGTTATTAGAACTAGTATTTAATTAAAGCAGGCAATTAAGTGGCAAGAATTTAATGAAAACAAAGGGAATGGTGCCATCGTCTTACAGAATATTCCAAAATTTCTACAAACAGTCTGAAAAAATTGCCAGTTGAAAAGTCCAATAAACCACCCAGCACCCAAACATTATATACGAAAGAAATATTACAATTAAAATGGACACATAAGAATGTTAACAGTTCTTAAAATAATATTTTTATATATATATATATATATATATATATATATATATATATATATATATACACATACGTATATATATACACACACACACACATATATATATATATATATATATATATATATATACACATACGTATATATATATACACACACATATATATATATATATATATATATATATATATATATATATATATATATATATATATATATATACGTATATATTATACCCACACATATATGTGTATATATATATATATATATATTATATATAATATATATATATATATATATATATATATACATACACATTATATATATATATATATATATATATATATATATATATATATATATATATATATATATATATGATACACACAGACCGTGCATGGAACAAGGGACTCTTCTTGGATAATTAAATCGACTATAGTCCGAATAAGTAATGGTAAATGACAAATACCATAGTTTTTTCATGATGCAAGCCCGACGTGGGCAACTATGGTATTTGTCATTTACCATTACTTATTCGGACTATAGTGGATTTAATTATCTCAGAAGAGTTCCTTGTTCCATGCACGGTCTGTGTGTATCATAAAAAACTCAGCGAACCATTCTGAGTTCATTCCCATCATGAAACGGACATGTTATGTGCCTTGAAAAGTGGACGCTCAATTCTGCCAGTTGAGGTTTAAGTTTTGGTTTTGGATAAAAATATAATAGTTACCCCTTTTTCTTTGATTTATTCAATCCGACGTGAATGCAACGAGTCTTTTACTTATTTTGAGGTTCTAAATGTAGTGGGGCTAGGCTGCTTTAAACCCTAGATCCATGTCCCAAAGCTGGATCCTGTCTGCTTTGCAGATAGCTGGTGAAGGAAGCTATATTTATGGGACCTCTTTGCGAGGGACCCGTTGCCCACGTCGGGCTTGCATCATGAAAAAGAAAAACTATGGTATTTGTCATTTACCATTACTTATTCGGACTATAGTGGATTTAATTATCCCAGAAGAGTTCCTTGTTCCATGCACGGTCTGTGTGTATCATAAAAAACTCAGGGAACCATTCTGAGTTCATTCCCATATATATATATATATATATATATATATATACAACCTTACAACCTTGCAAAAGTTTCGCGCGATGATTTCTCATTTCGCGAAGGTCAAGCTTGTCGCCCCTTCTCTCGAGTTGGCCTGGTGAAGTAGTGAGTTGGATTCTTGCGCTCTCCACCTCACATAGCCAGGTACGCACGGCTCATCTGGGATTGTTCTGAGCTAGGCGTCTAGTCTTCTTTTGAAGATGTCCACTGCAACTCCCTTCGTGTTTCTTAGGTCTTTGGGCACCTGATTAAACAGTTTTGGTCCTCTCACTACAAATCTATTTTCTTTCAGGGTTAAGGATGTTCCCTGTCTCGCCTTCAATTTGGGAATACGACACGGTCTACCTTTTCTACTTTCCACCGTTGTTTGGTGAGTTATAGGGTTCAGAGTACTGTAAGATTAGGGACTAGTTTCTCCATTATTTTCCAAGTGTAAATAATGGTGTATCTCTCTCTTCTCCTTTCCAGTGAATATAGGTCTAGTTCGCGTAACCTTTCCCAGTAATTTAGTTCTTTGCACCCATTGATCTTGGCTGTGAAGCTTCTCTGGATCCCTTCCAGCTGTTTAATGTCTTCGTTTTTATATGGGGATGTTAGGACCGAGCAGTATTCCAATTTGGGTATGATCAGGGTTTTCAGTAGAGGAATCATTACATTCCTATCCCTTCGTTTAAAGGTTCTCAATATTTGTCCCGTTATTCTCTTTGCTCTGTTTACTGCTATCTTATTTTGTGTTTCAAATTTCGCATCATCTGTCATTACAACCCCTAAATCTTTTGCTCTGGAATTTCTCTGAATTTCCTATCCATTTAGGCTATAATATTCCATGAGTTTTAGCTCTTCTCTTTTTCCATACCGTAATAGCTGAAATTTCTCAGTGTTAAACTTCATATTGTTGTCTTCAATCCAGTTGTAGATTCTGTTTATGTCGGTTTGTAGAGATCCTATGTCTTCTGGGTTTCTTATTTTTCTACTGTCTATGTGTCATCCGCAAAGGATGTTACTGTGCTGTCTCTGGTAACGTCCTCATCTATGTCAGTTAGCATGATTATGAAGAGTAGTGGAGCTAATACTGTTCCTTGTGGTACTGAGCTGAGGACTTCTGATTCTGATGAAGATACTCCTTGTACTGTAACGACTTGACGCCGCTCACTAAGGAAATTATATATCCATTTCCATACTTTTCCTGTTATTCCCATATATTTCAGTTTATGTATTATGATTCCGTGGTCACACTTTAGCAAAGTCTGTGTATAGTACATCATAGTTTTCATTACTTTCAAGTGAATCAATAATGTTGTAGTGTTCCATTAGTTGTGATAGGCATGATCTGCCTGACCGAAACCCGTGTTGGTTATCACTGAATTTTTTTCTGAGTTTCCAAAAAGTCATAGATTTTCTGTCTAACTATTCTTTCAAATATTTTAGTGAGATGGGATGTAAGCGATACTGGCCTATAGTTTGTGGCCTCGGATCGATTTCATCCTTTATATATTGAGACTATGTTCGCGTTCTTCAGGATGCCCGGTATTTCTCCCGTGTCTAGTGATCGTCTCCATATCCAGTATAGGGGCTCAGCGATTGCATTCTTGCAGTTTTTGATCAGTGTGGCATTCCATTTATCCGGTCCTGCCGCTGAGTGTTTTTAGTTTCCCTATGACTTGTGTAATATCATCCGTAGTAAAGTCGAAATCTGTTATACTTTCCCCTTGTAGTTCTTCTTCAAAGAAAGCGTTTCTATCGCATATCAATTTGTCAGTTTTTGGGATACTGAAAGATGATTCGTACTGAGCTCTTAATATTCCGGATACTCCTGTTAAATCATCAGATAAAGCACTGTTCTCATTTTTTAAAGGTCCGATAGTCGCATGGTTTTTCGACTTTCTTTTTGCGAAATTATAGAAGTACTTTGAGTTAGCGTTGTCTTCTTCTTTTTCTGTATGCTTCTCGATTAGTTCCTGTATGACGACATCGATACTTTGCAGTTTATCATTTAATATTTTTCTGATGTTGTTATCTTTACAGTTGCTTAATTTTGCAGTCACTCTTTTTCTCTTTCGAAACAATGCCCTCTTTTGTCTTTCGAACCTGCTTCTCTTTCCTCTTTGTTGTATCTTTGGGACATGTTTTCCCACAATTTCTTACGTCATTAGCATCTCCTCCGTTGTCTTGGCCTCGAAAATGGTTTTCCAATCTATTACTTCCATACTGGATGTCACATCTTCCTAGTTTATAGCTTTGGAGTGAAAATTAAAAATTTTGAATTTGCTTCTTTCTGTTGTGCGTGTTCTTTCCTTTCCTGTTGCCTTTATATTAGTTGTTATTTCAATGATGTTGTGGTCCGATATCATAGTTGGGGATATTTCTACATTATCAATTAGATTACTTGTTTGTGAATACCAAATCTAGGCAGTTGTGTTTTCTTGTGTTTTCTGTTATTTCTTGCGTTAACATAAATTCATCAGCGAGAACTAGTAGCATGTTACCTGCTCCTGGTCTTCTCGTGTGTCCCCCTTGTCCTGGTGTATACATATATTTTTTCCTATCCTTTTATATTTCATGAATGGGAAATTAAAATCACCACAGAGAAAAATATTTCGGGTTGGAGAGTGTAGATCTTTCACCAAGTTTCTTACCTCTGTAACGGAATCTGAAAATTTTGAGGTTGGCGTGTTTGGGGGTCTGTACATTACAATTAGTACCATATTTAATTTTTAAATTTTTGCTGCTACACATTCTACATAGCTGTTTGAGGTACTTATAGCCATTTCTGCTATGTGCCTTTCGCGCGTGTAAATAGCACATCCTCCTTTACATCTCACTGTTCTGTCGGCTCGGAGGATGTTATAGTTGTCAATTTGTATTTATTTTTTGTCAATACAGGACTCACAATTTTCACAGTTCGCCTGGCAATCCTTTAGATGAGTTTCCGTGAGGCATGCAAAGTCTGCTCCGGCTTCTTGCAGGAGTCCTTTCAGGTATACAACTTTGTTCGTGGAATGATTTGATTTAAGGCCCTGTATGTTGGCTAAGATTATTTTTATTTTTCTCTTTCTTTTTCGCATATAGGTGGTTCCGATTTGTTTTCTAATGGGGGTGCCGATTTCGTTGCCTTGTGGTCCTCCGAGAATTTACCTCTTTTTATCTTTATATTTATATTTATATTTGTCAGCTGGTTTTGCAATTGCTGGATAGTATTTAGCAGCTGAAATGTGTTGGCTGCGTCTAAAAAATTGGCACTCTTCTCTGATGTTCGTTTTTTCTATTCACTCGTTGCGTTCCTTTGAGGGTGGTGATATCGGCATTTTTTTCCATATTTGCAACTCCCATATCTTGCATAAGTGTTGCAGACCGTAAGATGGTGGAACATGCATTTCTTATCAAATTTGCAGTACCCACTTGTGTAATGCGTTTTGCATAATGTGGTATGTGCATATACGCATTGCCCATCCCGATATCTGCAGTTCCCTTTCGCGTAGTATTTACATACGATATTTTCTACGCTTCTGCTTCTTTTCTTATTATTTTGAAAGTTCTTAATTTTGGCATTATCATTATTTTTCTTTGGCTGTTTATTTTCTACGTTTTTAGTTATTATCTTTTTATCATTTCGCTCGTTGGACCGTTTGACCACTTCGCAACTTTTGCTTATTTCTTTTCTTTCATCTATGTCTTTCTTCCGTATTATATTGTTTATATCGTTATTCGTTATTATATTGTTGTTCGTTATTATGTGTGTTATTCGTTATTTCGTCTTCTCTCTCATCCACCCTGTTTTTCGTTGGGACCATTCCGGACCCATGTGTCCCCATTATTTCATTCTTTTTTGTAACTTTCGAGTCTGCTCTCTCCATTTCTTTAAAGACCGCGAAAGAATTTATGGTCTGTGTACATGCGCCACATAGAAATTTGATCCCCACGACGTGTTTCGCGTTCGAGACAAGAGTTATTTCCCTATCATTCCAATTCATGCAGATAAAGTCATTCAGTCGTTGGCAGAAATCACATCTAATCGCCAAGTTTTCCGTTGTTACCAGATTGCACAAATTACAGATTAAGTGAGAATTTGGACCCATAGCCATGCTATTCCTTAATTAGCGTAAAAAGAAATACCCACACAAATTCTTTATTTATTTATTTTTATTTTTATTTCTTTCCTTTCGATGGTCGAGGGTATTTCGAGGGTTTTCTGACCTTTGCGTTTTATGACCTTTTTCCTGCCTTTTTTCAAACTTTCTCGAATGTCAACCGTATTTCGTTTTGAATATATACGTTAAAACTGGTGATAAATTATGTAAATTGTATTGCACTTTCTTAATTTTAATGAATTTCACTTTATAATTTATCTGCACGGATTCATTGATACTTTATACACTTTCGGGTGCAAACAGAATAAACCGCCGAGTAGATTATTCCCTTCTAATTATTTACATAATTATTTACATATATACAAATATATAAATATACATTAGGGTGGAGTGAAAAAATTATTTTTTGAATTTCAAAATGCTTGGGGTCGGGAAAGTTGCGTATTTATTTTTAATCGTACGGCTATAATTAAATTGTGCACACTGAACTCAAAGTTTTTAAAAATTGGGAAAATTACTAAAATTTCGCCATTTTTATTTTAAGTTTTTTAAATTAAATTACAAAATTACAAAAATTTCACACAGTACGTGTCCAAAAAAAAAATAATAAAAATGGCGAAATTTAAGTAATTTTGCTAATTTTTTAAAACTTTGAGTTCAGTGTGCACAATTTAATTATAGCCGACGATTACAAAAATTTCACACAGTACGTTTCACATAAATACGCAACTTTCCCGACCCCAAGCATTTTGAAATTCAAAAAAAATATTTTTCACTCCACCCTAATATACATATACAGGGCGTCCCAAAAAAATGTATACACACTTTAAATAATTATAAAGGCAGTGTTTATTAAAATACATTTCATTTTCAAAATGTAATAGAATCTACAGACATTATTTAATTGTTTTGTCAACGCCTGTTTTCAAACTGACGTCCGTTCTGGTCCAGGCACTGCTGATAACGCGAAGCAATGGAATCGCAAACATCACGAAACATTTCGTTTGGTATTTGTGTGCATTCTCGTTCAATGGCTGCTCTCAATTCAGCGACTGTTGCAGGTTTTATAGCGTAGACTTTGTCTTTTAAGTATCCCCATAAAAAAAAGTCTAGTGGTGTGAGGTCTGGTGAACGCGGAGGGTATTCTACGAAACCCCTTCGTCCAATCCACATCCACATCGTGCCAAGTACCACTCGCAATACTCCACTCTTCGGTCCGGATCATCTTCATTAATAGCATGGACTAATCTTGGAATGTAACTTTTCCATTGACAGCGCTTCAAAGTGCGTTGGACAGACGATTCTGAAATTCCTACCTCACGACTCGCTTGCCGCACAGATTTTCTTGGACTTTGGTGATACGTTTCCAGTACTCTTTCTTGCTTTGTGGGGCTTGTCGATGTCCGTGGTCTTCCGGAACGCTTCTTGTGGACATTCTGAACAGTTCCATCGGCTTCAAACTTATCTCTAATTCGAGTGATGGTAAGTCGCGTTGGTGGATCTGTTTGAAACTCCCTCCTAAACTGTCTTTGCACTTCAACTGCGTTTTCACACTCCCAGTAGCATTTTAGAATGAATTTCCTTTGTTCAAAGCTTAGTCTGACTGCCATTATTAATTCTCATGGGTTTAACTTGGAAAGAAAGAAACATCAATTGAGCTATCAGCTGTTAAAGTGTGTATACATTTTTTTGGGACGCCCTCTACACACACACACACACACACATATATATATATATTATATATATATATATATATATACATTATAACTGCAAACACGCAGTATAATTAACGTAAAGAACGACGCTTTGTATAGGAGAATATTCCGCGCAAGATGAGAGCGAAAGAACGAAACAAATGAAAAAATGAGGTAACCACCCGGGAATCGAACCCGGGATCTTCCGATTGCCGGTCAGTTATGATAACCATTACACCATGGGCCTCACTCAATCAAATGTCGTAATTCCTCTACATGCGCGCAGAAACCAATGCCCCAAAGGGGCACCTCCCGCATGCCGAAACATTATATACATTATCCAGTGGCGGCTCGTGACTAAAAATTCTAGGGGTGCTGTCTCTAAGAATGGGTTGAAATAATTACTGAAATAAAAGGATGAGCATTGAGCAATGAATAAAAGTTTCAAAAGTTATTGAAAAAGTTATTCAGTGAGCTCATCCTTATATTGTTCTTGATTATTTCAATTGTAAATAAAAAATTTAGGGGTACTGCAGTTCCGCAGTGCCTACCGACGAGCCGCCACTGATTATAACTGCAAACACGCAGTATAATTTTACGTTATATATATATATATATATATATATATATATATATATATATATACACACACATATACAGTGCCCGCGAAAAGTATCCGATCACTCAAGAAAATACAATATTTTCCCTTAATATTCAGAGACACGTAATTCACTTTCTATTTGTTCTAGCGACATCTGGTAACTTTGAGGTTGCTCGCTGATATGAGAGCTATCCAACGCATTCTCAAATTAGTGTTCTGGTAGCCTTCGTTGCGGGTGGCTGTGTCTCAAATTTGTCAGATTTCACTGTTTGTGTAAATTTCTTGATTTTTTTTTTTTTTTACAGAAAGTGGTGTAAATAAAATTTATATATAATGTGTGCTAAAAAACAACTTAAGAGTGATTGTCGAGGTGCTATTGTTGCTTTGCATGCATGTGGGAAATCACAGAGACAGATAGCTAAGGAATTAAACATATCCCAAAGTACCGTTAATTTATGGGTTTCACGGGCTAAGAACAATGGTGGCCTAACCACGCCAGTCCCTAAAAAACGATCTGGCAGACCGAGAAAAACAAATTCGCGAACAGACAAACTTATGAAACGTTTAGTATTGAAAAACCCACAATAACTGCGAAAGAAATAAAATTTAATATGAATAATTTGTTATCTGGTGTTTCTGAACGAACTATCCAGGAGCGGCTCCAAAAAGAACTCGGATTACCATCTCGCCATGCTGCTAAGAAACCGTTCATTAATGAAAAAATGCGTAAAAACGTGTCGCATTTTGTAAAAAATACATTCATTGGACTGTTGATGACTGGAAGAAGGTTTTATTTAGCGATGAGTCGACATTTTTGACATTCAGAAGTTGTCCAAAAAAGGTTCGCCGGCCTATTGGCTCAAATAGGATGGACCCTAAATACACCCTAAAGACAATGAAACACCCTCCAAGTGTGATGGTTTGGGGTTGTTTCGGTTACTATGGGCGTGGAAACTTATATTTTCTTCCGAAGAACACAACTATGAATGGTGCACGGTATTTAGCAATGCTACAGGATAAACTTCCAATGGCAATGGCAATCCAAAGGACAAAAACATACATGCATGATGGTGCACCATGTCACAGGGCCAAATAGTGACAAAATGGATTACTGACAATAAATTTGATATTTTGGATTGGCCTGGTAATAGTCCAGATCTCAATCCGATAGAAAATCTGTGGCTAATAATAAAAAATAAGGTTGAATGCCACGACACTGGCTCAGTCGAAAAATTACAAGAGGCCATCAAAAAGGTATGGTGCAAGGAAATATCAGTGGAAGTTTGTCAAAACTTGATTAAATCCATGCCAAAATGTCTAGAACAAGTCATCCAACCAAAGGACAGATGACAAAATACTAATATAAGGTTAGTATACATTTAAACATTGTTTTTATGTAAAAAATACAAATTTCAAGGGTGATCGGATACTTTTCGCGGGCACTGTATATATATATATATATATATATATATATATATATATATATATATATATATATATACACACATATATATACATATATACACATATATATATACATATATACTAAGGTAGGTTGATTTTCCGCATTTTTTTTAGATATCGACTTTGGACTAGTCGAGAGAGTCAGGGCTTAATATGATAATAACTGACAAAACATTTCAGATCCCTAGCTTTAACCGTTTTTTGAGGAAACCGTTTCAAAAATCGTCAAAAAATCGTACCGAAAAATATCGCATTTTCACAATTTTCGGACGAAAAAATCATGCTATTTTCATAAAAAAATCCTGAAAAAAGTTATAATTTTATTGAAAAAAAGTAAAAAAAACATGTACAGAGTCAAATAGACACATTTAGATCCCAAGATCATCATAATTTTCACTGTAAGAGCCCTTAGAAGCAAAGGAAGGCCTCATCTGGCGGCTTAGGGCTTTGGCCAGAATGTGTTTGTGCCTTGATTCGAGTCCATAAACAGTATGGGAAGCTTCAGATGTCAGCTTCACGGCCCTTTCAACACTCTGAGAATGTGAAGGCAGATCAGGCAGCTCCAGCTTGGTGCCATTCAGCAATGCTTCTTGAAGCTCCTGGTCAGAAAAGTCTTCTGTGAGAGCAGGTTCACAGATGCCACTTTGAGAAAGGTTGATTAGTTCTGACCAGTGGGTAGCTTCAATGTTGATGGCTGTGATCTTCTTCAGCCTCTTCTTGGCTGGCTTCCCACTTCTGAAAGAATAATAATTAACTTATTTTTTATTCCAGTTTAAGATTTAATCCCTATTAGTCTCAGAATTGCTGATTTAAATTAAACTTAAATTAAAAAAAAAAAAACCCGAGTTCTATAAATCCCCATAATCGAATTTTTTTCAGAAAGAAGGTAAGATTATTTCCATTATCAGAGGGGAAGGGGGGAATTGGGATAAGAAAATGTGAAAAAAATTCGATTATGGGGATTTATAGAACTCGGGCCTTTTTTTTATTAAATAAATCGCCATAATCAAATTTTTTTTTCACATTTTTTTAAATTAATAAATGCTTACCTGATGGACAGAATTTTCTTGAGAGCAGCTGCTCTCACTTCCAAGTCATCAGACTTCATCATGGAGTACAGCACATTCTCGGGCAGCAAGGCAAAAGCATTGTACTTCAGGTTCTTGAAAGCAACACCCTGGATTTCTTCAGACTGCTGCTTGATCCTCTGGATCATGTTGAAGATGTACAGCTGCTGATTGTGGAACTTGCTGTCCCGTTTGATCTCAAACCAACTGACTGCATACACTTCCACAATGAACTTCATGGCCTGGTAAAGCTTATCCTGTAGTTCTGGAGGGTAAGCACCTCTGGTCCACAGACAAATCAATCTAATTGCCAAAGTCAACCACCTTGCATGGTTTAATGGTCCAATTTTCCAGGCAGCAAATCTTGGGTTGACTTTGTCCCTGGAAATTCCAAGCACATACTCCAAAAAAAAGCCTCTGGTCGCTACTGAGATCGTTCAGTGTCTCCTCAGCAAATTCCATGTCATCCAGGGGGCCACTGAGTTTGGTGAATTCCACTTGTGGCAGATCTTGGTAGTTAATTTCACAGAGTTTTCCCAGCGGACCAGTGAAAGCAGTGGGACTTTTGGTACTGCCATCAAGATGCTTGAAAACAGCTCTGAAAGGAAGTTCATTCTGATGGAGTGAACAGCCAATGGTGTGCAATTTCCGCTCAATTTTATTTTCCAGAGCTGTTACAAGGCCTCCCTCCCAGCCAGTGTTTGTATCTGTGTTGTCAAGGAGGACAGCTTTCAGGGTATGAACACTGTTAAACTCCTCCAAGACACTAGCAACTTCTTCACCAAGAAGAACTCCAGTCGCACCTTTAATTGGGATGACTCTGTGAGTAAGATATGTTCCACTTTCAGTTCCCGGCTCCTTTATGAAAGTCAAATGGTGCTCTTGTCCCTTTCCTTTCTTCAGCTGTCTCCCTATTTTCATCCTTAACTTCTCTGTACAGCAAAATGTCATTGTCAACTTTCCCATCAACCCCAATACAGACTAACTTTTCCAGACCCTCATTGTGCTTTTCATCACTTTTCACTTTCATTCTAGCTTTTTCCCTGTCCATTTTCGATTTATCAACTATTATCTGTTTCACATCAAGGCCAGGCTTAAGCAGGTCCATAGCTTGTAAGTCCAGGAGGAAGGGATTAGCAAGACTTGCCCAAGATTGGAAGAAACATCACCCCTGATCAGTTCCATGGCATATCTGGGGGTTTTCAAAAGCTGTAACCTCCACTTGGGTGCCTCCTTGGCTTGAACTCTTCAGCTTCACCACCAGATGGCTGAAATGAAAATAAAAAATAATTACTAAAGCGAAAATGGGGGAAAATAGGGGAAAAAGTAGGGAAAAATATGGGTAAAATCGACGAAAATGGGCTGAAATAAGATAAATTACTTAAACGAAAATGGGGGGAAAAAGTGGGAAAATAGGGGGAAAATGGTAAAAATTCAAGTAAAAAGTCGGCGAAAATGGGCGAAAAAAAGAATAAATTACTAAAGCGAAAATGGGGGAAAAAGGGGGAAATAGGGACAAAAAGTAGGATAAATTTGGATAAAAATGGATAAGATATAAGAAAAAAAATATATTACCTCTCCTGATTCTCCTGAGCTGGATTCAAAAGAAATATCTTGTGAAGGTGCGGAGGCAAAAGTGGCCAAATCCACTTCCTGCTGCTGTTGAATCTGGCTCTGTAATCTTTCTGCTTCAGCTGCAGCCCTCTGGTCTCTCTTCACAGCAGCTTTATCCACAGATCCCAGCTGGAAAGAGCCCTTGGGTCCTATTTTGGCCCTCTGATCTCTCAAGTATTCCCTCTCCTCTACTGGAACCTGAAATATTAAAGTATATTAAATAGCGGATCTAAAATAAGAGATAAAATCCTGAAAAAAAATTGATTATTAATTTCTATTACCAGGGGGGTGGAAAAGGAAGATTACAGGAGGAAAATGTGGATATTTTTCAATTACAAGCATTGAATTTCCTTCCATTTAAAAGGCACCTAATCGCACTAAGTTAGGCTAGTTAAAAGTTAAAAAAATAATAGTATTACCTTCTTACTGGGAGGACAAGTGCAGATTATGTGCTGTGTTTCTTTCTTGCACAGAATTGTCATCACAGGGACGAACAGGTAGCTTACAGGTGCAAGCAGAAATGTCAAAAAGTTTATCCAGCTTTTCCTCCAGATTCTGCTCTTGGACTGTAGAAAGAGATTTCCTGTTTATCTCTTTTGATTTCTTGAAGCACACTTTATCCACCAATTTCACTACATAATATTCCTCATACAGGGGCAGCCGCGGGTTCACTGCCTGCCAGATCTCAATCACATCCTTTGCTATCATTTTAGCAATATCATAGTCTTTCAAGTCCGGGTGGCTGTTTTGGAGGAAATAACTGTACTGAATAACTTGGCGGAGGGTAGGAGGCTCAGTTTTATCCAAAGGGGAAGGCTGGCCACTGAATTTTTTGGCACTATCACTTCGAGTTAACACTGCAGACTTCCGTTTTTTACCCATTTTTATGAAATATCTGAAAATAAACACAATTAAATGAACGCATCCTAAAATAACTTAATTTAATACACATTTTATAGGTAAATATCATTAAAAAACACAAAATAATACACTAATAAACATCTATAATGCATTTACAATAAGTTTCAAGCATCGTTTTGTTAAAAAAGCCGAATTTTAATTGATTATTTTGATGAAATAAGGTCCGATATTTTGTTTGTTTACATTGTGCGAATGCCGCGCGCGCGATTTTACGCGTAAAATTCGGCAATTTTACAACTTAAAAATAATTAACAATCCTCAAAAAATACAATCATTTTCACAAATATGAGTTGGTGCAACGTTTTTTATACATTAATACCTTTCTATCTAGACTAGTCCAAGATCACAGTTCCAAAATCAACCTACCTTAATATATACATACATATATACATGTACATGAAAATTATTTCACGAAAGTGACACGTGAAAAATATTTATGATGAATAAAACCACGAAGGGAAAAGAAACACAAAGTGGTGCTCAAGCGCTTTCGTCTAATGACATCCTCAGGAACACTGGAGTGAAAGGAGAGTTCAAGACAATATATAGGTTACAAAAATAAACATATATAAATATATATATATATATATATATATATATATAGTAAGTATAGAAATAAAAAATTGTGGGAGGAGCAAACACATTTGTACGGAAAAATGACAATTTTAGCACTTTGCCCGAAATTCAACATAAATTCAAATGGCTTGTTTCCAGCCAATTTTTTATAGTTATTGTCTGAATGGTAAACAAGTCACAAAAGAATAAAGAAATAAAAATAAATATAAATTGGAAAAAATTACAAAATAATGCCTTAGTGATATATACGTCACAACCGAAATACACATAAAGAAATAAACCAACAAATAAAAAAAAAAAATTGTAAATGGAGTCTACAAATTCAAGCTCAAAAGGAAAGTTTGCAATCAATTTAATAGATGATGCCAAAATGATATATATGTCACAAAGAAATAAAATAAAAAATAAACCAAAAAAAAAATTAATTGAAAAACAAATTGTAAGAGAGGCACCCAAATTTATAAGGGAAAAAAAATTACCAAAGGTTTTTTAGTTATTGTCTGAATCATGCATACTATGGTCACAAACGAATAAGAAAGTACAAGTAAATATAAATTAGAAAAGAAAATGATGCCTAGATGATATATAAAGAACTATAAAAATATATACGACATATATAAGGTATATATATATGAAATATAAACGCAATATATATGAGGAATATATATATATATATATATATACATAAGGGAAAAATTACTAAAGGTTTTATAGTTATTGTCTGAAACATCCGTAGGTCACAAAAGAATAAAGAAATAAAAAGAAATATAAATTGAAAAAATTACAAATAATGCCTCAAAAAAAAAAGAAAGAAATGCGTACAACTACACATGTACACATATACATCCGCATAACCAAATATATATATATATATATATATATATATATATATATATATATATATATATATATATATACATACATATATATATATATATATATATATATATATATATATATATATACATACTAGTGATGTAGCGGATGTCATTTTTTTCACATCCGCGGATGCGGATGAGGATGTTTGATTTCAACATCCGCGGATGCGGATGCGGATGTCTACATTTTCGTTATTTTTTAGGATATATTCGAGATTTGTTGTGTTTAACGTATATAATAAGTTATTATATACGTACAGGGTGGGCCGTAAGTTTCCATACATAGGAAAAATAAACATTTTGTTATGGTTGCCATTGTTTTGAAAACACATTTCAATACGTGTTCCCCACTGTTGATGAACACGCATTAGCACAGTTGACGTTATGCTTGTAATGGCGTTGGTGATACGTTCCTTTAGATGATTTATGTCTCGTATCTTTTCCTGATACACCATGGCCTTCAAGTGCCCCCAAAGATAGAAATCAAGGGGGGTGAGATCTGGGGATCTGGGAGGCCACTCCACAGGACCACGCCGACCAATCCAAGCATCCGGAAACTGCTGATCCAAATACCGACGCACGTGAAGACCATAATGAGGTGGAGCTCCATCTTGCTGGAAGTAAACTGGGAAGTTACCTTCCTCGTTTAGCAGGGATGGGAAAATCTCTTCTTGCAACATGTTAAGATACCTTTCGGCATTAAGATTTCCACTGACAAAAATTGGTCCAATAATTCTGTCACCCCATATCCCGGCCCACACCATCACTTTACCGGCACCTTGCATCTTCGTCGGACTCAGCCAGTTAGGGTTAGCATTACTCCAATAACGTATGTTTTGCCGATTAACCTCTCCATTGACGTAAAAATTTGCTTCATCAGTAAACAAGATCTTACGTCAAACGCATATTCTTAGGGTATCTGAAACATAAAAACAAACGTTTAATTTTTCCTATGTATGGAAACTTACGGCCCACCCTGTAGAGAGAGCTGTAGCTATAATGTAGTATAATTGATTAATTGTACAATAATTGCTGTACTTTTCTCTGAACATATAAAATAATATCAAGCATCTAACTAATATAGAAATCAATTAGTGAATTCGTCTGCATATAAATTCGTTATATTTTGTTGAGTTTCAGCCACAATTAGAAACCATAATTGTGTTACCAGGATGCGGGACGTGAACCCAACTCAAATGCACCCCACCGACCTCTTTCCCCAACCTCCACCCTTATAGAAAGAGATCTTTAATTAGCTTGATAACTATTTATATTAAGTTTAAAGTTTTATTAGGCATATTTATAAATGAGTAATTAAAATAAAGTAAACTAAGATGTTCATCGTTTAATGTTCAAACTTAATTATAGGAAGGTTATGCTTAAGGAACATTAATTTTTCTGCCTTTTCTGCTGCCAGTCTGTTTCTCTTTCATCATATATTAATCCAGCACTGCTAAATAATCTCTCGCTTGGTACGTTTGTTGGAGGACAGGCTAAATGTTTCCTTGCAAGTTTACTCAAGTATGGATAGATATTCTGCGTATTTTTCCACCAACTAATAGGATTGTCACATGCAGCCAGGCGTTTTTCTTGGTGATAGCTCTCGATCATTTTTACTACATCTTTTGACATCGCGTAGGTCTCGTCATTGCTGCTTGACTCAAGAAACTGAGAGACAGATTCTGTGATAGATTTGCTTGTTGAAGGTGTTGGTTCTGTCACTGAAACTTTTATTCTTTTGGTGGGTGGCGAAGCGACAGATTCAAGAGATTGAAGCTCTTCAACTGCTTTGCCAAGTGATGATTTAACTCGTTCTAATGTACTAGGTGAAATAACTTAGCTTTGTAACGTGGATCTAAGTAGGTTGCAAGAGAGTAACTTCATACAAGAACAGCCTCTCGTCTTGTCGCTTGCATCACTTTTGCGCACAATGAACTAGTTCTATTAATATAGTAGAATTTGATAATTTTCGCTTATTAATGACATTTTATCTCAATGGTCCACATCCGCAGGACATCCGCA
Organism: Bathynomus jamesi; assembly: GCA_023014485.1. NCBI lineage: Eukaryota > Metazoa > Arthropoda > Malacostraca > Isopoda > Cirolanidae > Bathynomus > Bathynomus jamesi. Next base: position 65,318 of record JAJOZX010010737.1, on the reverse strand, counting down.
GTCCAAAGTGCGGATGCGGGTGCGGATGCGGATGCGAGAAAATGTGCGGATGTTCCGCGGATGCGGATGTGACCTACATCACTAATACATACACATACATATACATATATATAAGAAATACACATACAACAAAAAATTTAAAAATAAAATTGTAAGAGAAACAAATTTATAAGGAAAAAGAGACAAAAAACAAATTTTTACCAAAGGTTTAGCAACCTGCCCTTTTTGTTTAAGTCCATTCTGAAGGAATTCAGAGCAACGGGATCGAGTTGAAAAAGACCTTTACTCATGTTAAAGTTATTTGTAAGTTGAATTATAGCAGACTCAAGAATATTTCTATTAACAATGTTGCTAGAGTGAAACAAAACTGAAGCATTATTCCAATCAATACAATGGGATAACTCTGACAAATGGACAAAAAGGGCACTGGACAACTGTCCCGTTCTAACGGAATATTGATGCTGTTTTACACGCGTTTGCAAATCCTTTCCCGTCTGACCTATGTAAAAGGAATCACATTGCTTACACCCAATTTTATAGATAATGCCTAAATTATTGGTAGGGCTATTTTTTACTATGATGTTTTTCACAATATTGTTATATGAAAAAAACCACACTGATATCCAAAAGTTTAAGTACATTAGCAATGCCTAAGAAGCCCGGGAAAAATGGAAGTACTAAAATATTCTTTGACAAGGTGCGAGTGTTATTATTCACACGATAGAAGGTTCGTTTAGCCTTATTAAGACAAGATTCCATGAACGCAGATGGGTAACACAGCTCACTTCCAATACCGTTGATATTTCCCAATTCAGCATCGATGTATTCCGGACTGGCGATCCTAAGAGCGCGGAGAAACATTGAGGAAAATATGGCCTTTTTAATAGGGGTGTCATGTCCAGAGTAAAAGTGCACGTAGGACAAATTGTTTGTTTTTTTCCCGAGGAAATCATCCTGGTCACGATTCATGGGCCAGATACACAAAATATCGTCGACGTACCGCAACCATGGGATGCCAACCCCCAGGATTCTCGGAATGTAAGTAATTTCAAAAAAATCCATATAAATATTGGAGAGAAGGGGCGACAAAGGGTTGCCCATGGCCATCCCATAAACTTGTTGATAATGCTCGCCATTGAAAGTGAATTTACAATCCTTGATACAAAGCTTAATAAGTTCCAAAACAATGTGTGCAGGTAATGGCAGATCATAGTTATGTAATTCTCGGGCGAGAAAGTCAAGCATATCATCAATCGGCACTTTTGTGAACAATGAACAAATGCCAAAACTGATCAATCTATCGTTGGTATTAATGCGAACATTATTCAATTTTTCAGTAAGATCCATGGAATTTTTTACGTGTGAATCAGAGATAGTTCCAAGAATGGGGGACAAGACATTAACAAGCCATTTGGAGAGTTTATAGGTAATAGAACCCACCGAGCTAATAATAGGGCGCATAGGGTTGCCCGGTTTGTGGGCTTTAATAAGACCATAAAGGTAAGGCAGAGAAGGTGAAGTGGACAAGAAAAGGGGAATTAAGTCCTTATGATCTTTGAGAATGCGTTTCAAGCCACTATTGAATGATTTGATGACATCATCCTGCGGGTTCTTCCTAAGTTTCACGTATGTGGCGGGGTCCTGAAGCAGCTCGTTCATCTTTCCAATGTAGTCCACTTTGTCCATATTGACTAAGGTGTTAGCCTTGTCTGCTTTAGTAATATGGAGCTCACTATCTTTTATTAATTGTGAAAGGCTATTGCGGAAACGTTTAGGAAAGTTATCTTCGTAAGTAATATTCGTAGCACCATAGACAAGGGCTTTAACTATGTTAACCAAAGACTGAGGAAGGTTACACTGTTTTTCAAAACAAGCAATACTATGACAAATTTGTAAAGCAGTAGGTTTTTTAACAATAAAAAAGGACATACCAAATCCAAGGGCACTTTTTGTATCGTCACTAATGTTTTTCGAAGAAAGGTTCACAACACATTTTGAGCTTGCTTTTATACTCCACTGACTATTTCGAATGAGACTTTTAATTTTGCGATCCAAAATGTTTCGAAGTGAAGAAGTTCTCCGACGCAACTCGTTGTAAATTTCATCAAACAAAGGTTGGATCCACGGTTGGGGAATAACAGTCAAAAAATTACGTTTGGCAATGCCTAAATTTTTGAAGGTGGACCATCATTTTGTCTGGTGACTTCAATATGTTTCTTTAAAATTACTCTGCTAAAGTTGTTGAACGGATGGTCGTCCATTTGTCTGAGGCGAATCGGAAGGAGGGACTTGGGAAGGACCTGTTCCTCTAGACAATTAGTAAGAAACTTTCGTCGGATACGAATTGTATGCCCCTTCATTAATGTAGAAGAAAACACAGACACAAACGTGGACAATAGAGGGAACAGCAAGGCGAATGAACGCGTGGTGTTCATTATATGAAAATTATTTCACGAAAGTGACACGTGAGTCTGCTATTCTTGAGTCTGCTATAATTCAACTTACAAATAACTTTAACATGAGTAAAGGTCTGTTTCAACTCGATCCCGTTGCTCTGAATTCCTTCAGAATGGATTTAAACAAAAAGGGCAGGTTGCTAAACCTTTGGTAAAAATTTGTTTTTTGTCTCTTTTTCCTTATAAATTTGTATGTTTCTCTTACAATTTTATTTTTCAATTTTTTGTTGAAGGTGTATTTCTTATATATATGTATGTGTATGTATGTGTGTATATATATATATATATTTGGTTATGCGGGTGTATATGTGTACATGTGTAGTTGTACGCATTTCTTTTTTTTTTTTTTTTTAGCCATTATTTGTAATTTTTCCAATTTATATTTTTTATATTTCTTTTTATTTCTTTATTCTTTTGTGACCTACGGATGTTTCAGACAATAACTCTAAAACCTTTAGTAATTTTTCCCTTATGTATATATATACACACCTCATATATATTGCGTTTATATTTCATATATATATACCTTATATATGTCGTATATAATTTTATAGTTCTTTATATATCATCTAGGCATCATTTTGTTTTCCAATTTATATTTACTTGTACGTTTTTATTCGTTTGTGACCATAGTATGAATGATTCAGACAATAACTAAAAAACCTTTGGTAATTTTTTTTTCCCTTATAAATTTTGGTGCCTCTCTTACAATTTATTTTTCAATTTATTTTTCTTTTGGTTTATTTTTTATTTTATTTCTTTGTGACATATATATCATTTTGGCATCATCTATTAAACAGATTGTAAACTTTCCTTTTGAGCTTGAATTTGTAGACTCCATTTACAATTTTTTTTTTTTTTTATTTGTTGGTTTATCTCTTTATGTGTATTTCGGTTGTGATGTATATATCACTAAGGCATTATTTTGTAATTTTTTCCAATTTATATTTATTTTTATTTCTTTATTCTTTTGTGACTTGTTTACCATTCAGACAATAACTATAAAAAATTGGCTGGAAACAAGCCATTTGAATTTATGTTGAATTTCGGGCAAAGTGCTAAAATTGTCATTTTTCCGTACAAATGTGTTTGCTCCTCCCACAATTTTTTATTTCTATACTTACTATATATATATATATATATATATATATATATATATATATATATATTATATGTTTATTTTTGTAACCTATATATTGTCTTGAACTCTCCTTTCACTCCAGTGTTCCTGAGGATGTCATTAGACGAAAGTGCTTGAGCACCACTTTGTTTCTTTTCCCTTCGTGGTTTTATTCATCCTATATATATATATATATATATATATATATATATATATATATATATATATATATATATAGGGTGTCCCATAAGTGTGGCATCATAGGAGAAATTCATATTTTTCTATTTCTACAAACCATAATTCATATTTTTCTCTTTCTACAGGCCATAATGTCTGTGAGCAAGGAAGAACGAATCCAGATAATTTTACTCATGGAAATCGGAGTCAAAAAGAGGCCGCTGCTGAATTTAACAGACTGCATTCAGACCGCGAGCCAATAACACAGAGTTGTGTTAGCAGACTTGTTGCAAAGTTTAAGGAAACAGGATCCACAGAAGATAAACCACGCAGTGGACCTTCAAGGAGGTCCATTGACGATGCTACAGCGACTGCTATCCTGGCTCATTTTAACAGAAGTCCCAATAAGTCTCTTCGGCGATTGTCCGCCGAGACAGGAGTGTCGAAAAATAGCATCCATCGCATTCTTCAGGCTCACAAATGGCATCCATATAAACTTCAGATCCTACAGAAATTAAGCGAAGATGATCCCGACCGGCGAATGGAATTTTGTGAATGGGCTACGGAACAATATGCTCGGGATGCCAATTTCCCGTCCACCATTCTGTTCAGTGACGAGGCTGTTTTTTACGGAAATAGTGAGGTAAATCGACAGAACACCCGCTACTGGTCTCAAAACAACCCTCACTGGTATACCTCTTCAAAGGAACAAGGTGCATCTCGGGTGATGGTATGGTGTGGCATTTGGAAGGATCGCATCATAGGCCCCCTCTTTTTCGATGAACATGTCACTGGAGGCACCTGTTACGTATGCTCAAGGAAGAAGCATTTCCCAGTAGGGTGTGTCGAATTTTTCAACTTTCAAATTCCAAATATGAGGCGTGCTAAAAAGTTGCAGCATGACTTAGGAATTCTAAAGATATTTTTGTTAATTTAATATAATTTAGTTTTGCTTGGTAAGAAGCTACATAAAAATAGTGACTTTTTTGACTTTTTTGTGGAATTATATAATAATTATTATATTAATAATTATATATGCTGTATATAAGCACACCGGACAAAAAATTAGTCACCCCTAATAGCACCGATAGTAGGAAGTTCAAGGTCACACAGAGGGCGCTGATGTAGCATTGGTAAGTGACAAGTAGCGGTGACGTAGCACACAGGATCAGATCTGTTTCGTGAGGTGGTGAAGAACAAAGTGTGTGTTGGATATAGTCTGCAAAATGGGTCGTGAGGCAGACGTTACTCAGTGGCAAAAAGGAGCCATCGTGTTTGGCAGAGCCCACGGACACAAAATGTCTGAAGTAGCCCAATTTATTGGTGTGTCAACGCGTACTGTCCAGCGAGTTTACAAAGAATGGTGTAGTTCGCAATCAACTGACAATCGACGGCGTAACTTTGGCCGGAAAACAATTCTCGACAATAGGGGCCGCCGACATGTTTCTCGTCTAGTAACTGCAAATCGTTTTCAAACCAGAGAACAATTGCTCCAAGAAACCAATGAGGTTCTCCAGCGACCAATTTCCGAACGGACATTGCGACGAGAACTGCATGCGATGGACATCTGGAGCAGGGTACCACGGAAGAGGCCGCTGTTAACAGCAAGTCACAAATTGGCACATTATAAATGGGCTCAGAGGCACAAAAACCGGACTGCGGCAGATTGGAAACGTGTAATTTGGTCCGATGAGTCCCGTTTTTGTTTGTTCTCCAATGATGGGAGGCGACGAGTACATCGCAGGTCCAATAAAGCCTTTAATCCTGAATGCGTCGAAGGTGTTGTTCAGGCTGGAAACAGAAAGTGAAGCGCAGGAATAGACACCCACGGACTCTGGCGGAACTTCGGGACCGGCTGATGAACGAGTGGCAGCAAATCGATGTTCAGTACATGCACAACCTCGTAGAGTCTCTGCCTCGCCGGATTCGTGCGGTTATCAAGGCCAGAGGCGCCGTCACACGTTATTAGGTACATTCTGAGAGGGGTGACTAATTTTTTGTCCAGTGTGCTTACAATGCACTGATGTTTTTGCTTATTTCACAGGTTGAAACATATTCATCAGTGTGCTGAAGATTACTTGTCCGTCAGTGCTACCATCCTAACCAGTGGGAATTGACCTACAATGGCTTCTAAAAGGAGGACAAGACTGGGGACATCCACACATATGAGCAACCTAATTGGAACTGGTAGAGAGTTGTTGCCCTCTGAACTCCCAACTCTGCGAGACGTTCTGAAATATGGGCTACTGCTAAGAGAACAAAGTGGTGAGGATGTGAGAAACTACCCAGCAGCCAGTCTTGCAAAGGACATTTACCCTAAAGTGCTTGAAAAGTGGGAACGAGCAAACAGTTCTTTTGTAGCCCCCGTTGTAAATTCACGAGTCACAATCTTAAACAAGATCCAAGAGAGCTGGGAGCAGGCCAAAAACATATCTCTTGGGAGAGGAAAGCTACATGTCAAAGAGGCTTTCATTGCAAAACTTGACAAGCTTTTTGACATCCTCAGTTGCAAGTGTAAAATTGTTCTCTGCTCTGAATTTGGCTGCCTTGCAGATGCTGGTTGCAAAAACGAAACTCACATTAACTGTACATGCCCTAGGGAGATGAAGATCCCTGTGGAGGAACTTGATTTCATTAAAGGTCAGAGAGACAAGTCTGGTTCTATTGGACCACATCAGATTGGCTTGCCAGATCAACCTGAGCACAACAGACAAGTCAAAAAGCAGAAGCGGCAAGAAGACGAAAGAAGAAGGCTTGCTGAATATAAGCAGACAAGTAAGCAGGATGTTTCAATGCCATCAAATGAAATAATTTTCTCTGATGATGAAAATGAAGAACAAATAGCTGATGCTCAAGATGGAAAGGATGGAAGTTATGAAGTGACATTAGAAATACCAAGCACGTCTTCAACTTCCAATAAAAAGGCAGAGTACAACACATTAGAAATACCTAATGTTGCTATGCATAGCATCAGATATGGTGTTGGCCTGCGTGCCACAGCTGCCATCACCACTGCTGCCTTTATGGATGCTGGCTTGATCACTGAAGAAGACAAGAGACTTGTAGTTGATCACAATAAAGTCAAGAGGGCCCAAGAAAAAGTTATGAGATCCCTGGATCAGGAATTTGATGATCTTTGTAAGAAGGGTGAAATTGACTGCATCTTCTTTGACGGCCGTCAAGCAAAGAAGAGCATTATTCTGTGTGCAGTGAGCCAGGTGGAAGATATTTCTACCACTTCACTCCTGAGAAAGGCTCAACGAAAAAAACCTGCTGAAGTTATTGCTGATAATCTTGTAGATTTCATGAAGAAGAAGGGCATTGATAAAAGCCTGCAGGCCATTGGAGGTGATTCTACAAATGTTAACACTGGCTGGGAGGGTGGTTCCATGCATTGGGTAGAGGTCAAGCTTTGCCGTAAGCTGATCTGGTTGGTTTGTGCCCTCCACACTAACGAGTTACCCCTGCGACACTTGATCACAGCACTGGATGGGAAGACCTTGTCTAACAAGAAGTGGACAGGTAACATTGGCAAGATGCTAGACACTGCAACCGAACTTGAAATTGTTCCTTCATTCACCAAACTCTCAATTGGAGAGCCTCTTACTTCACTGAGTGACAATGTCGTAAAGGATCTCTCTACTGATCAAGCGTACGGGTATAGGTTCACACAGGCCATAAGGACAGGAGAACTTCCCACAGATCTGGCCCTTCTTGAAATTGGTCCAGTGAGCCATTCAAGGTGGTTGACAACAGCAAACAGGCTTTGTCGCATATGGGTTTCAAAACATGGCCTTAAAGGCAAAACCCTCAACAACTTAAGGCTGATAGTGGATTACATTGTTGTTGTGTACTACCCCTGTTGGTTCAACATCAAAGTAAAACACTCTTGGGTGGAAGGCCCACGCCACATCTTGTTTCAGCTGCGGCTAGTTAGGCTGCAAAAGAAGGCTGTAGTGGATGCTGTTTTGCCAACCATCAAGCGCTCAGCATGGTATGCTAGGCCTATTCAAATATCAACTTTTTCTTATTTTCATAGGTTTCTGTACATCTTCCCATGCTTTTTGACCTGAAAAAGCCGAAAATCACAACTATTTTGACCTAGGATGTTGGGAAGCATTGCCGCATGGAGCTTTAAATTTTCTGCCTTGAAATCGGCCAAAGCGCCAATTCCGGGGTCCCTTGAATTATGTTTTGCACTTTAACTTTTGATCTAAACAAGATAGAGCAACAAATTAGGTATCAAATGAAAGAGCATAAAATTAATAAATAATAATAATAATAATAATAATAATAATAATAATAAATAAATAATAATTAATAATAATAATAATAATAATAATAATTATCTATCATTTTTCAGGAAACAACAGAAACTCAATCAGAATCTAGAAAACCATCTACAAGTTACAACTTCACAATGGCATTAAGCAAGGAGCTGAGGAGCTCCGTGGGCGCACAGTTGATATCTCAGAACCTCCACGTACTGTCCACAGGCAGGTGTCAACTGGGCCATCTACCAGATCTCTCACTGAAACTTTCCTGGTTGGATACCCTTCAGCTTTTATCAGTGGTTCCCAGCTTCCCACCAACAGACAGGCGTTCCAGTATTTCCTTAATCTTCAGAATTTACCGGAAAATGCAGGGAGGCCCATGGTTCAAGACCTTGCATATGAAACAGTTGAATCTATCATCCCATTCTGGCAGATGGCTAGGATCAAGACAATGACCAAGTACAACGCAATGAAGCTCTTCATGAAACTACATGAGAAACATCGTGCTCTGGTGAAAAGCAAAGGAAGAGCAAGTAACCCTGGGGAAAAAGAGGAGCATTTGTGCTGGAATTAGACAGCCTGTTCGATATAGGAGCTCCAGATGCAATCCAGGAAATACAGAACAACAGACTGTTATCCAGAGAGAAGAAAGATGAGGATATCAGGTTCTACGAAGACCAAAAGACTGAGAGGAAAGGTCATATGTCTGGTCATGACAAGATTTTTGAGACAAGATCCCTGCAGCAAGCAGCGAGGAATGAAAGACTGCAGCATAGAAAAGAACAAGGTAAAACTAATTACTTTGAACGTTACAAAAAGTTTTAAGTTTTACTCCATTGCGATATTTAGCATGTACTTAACAATTACTGTCTTAACATGTTGTACTATTTTACAGCTGCAGCAGAACAAGAGGCAGTTGTTCATGTGGGTGACATTACCTGGGGTGACTCAACTGACAACGACGCTAACACAGAGGACATGGATTACCATCAGCCTCGTCCTGGATGTTCTCACCATCAAGACACTGTGACTAGTGTGACTTTGACGTTTCCAAGGAAGGTCATGGAATGTGATGTCATCTGCAATACAGCTGATCGTCTTGGTTTATCAGACAATCAAGTTACTGCCATGGTTTCTGCCACCTTGAAAGCTGGAGGGGCTGATCTGGATAACTTCGTCATCTCAACCTCAACAACACGTCGCAACAGAATGCTGTCCAGGTATAATATCAGCCAGAGTCACATGTCCAAGTTTTGTGAAAACCCCCCACAGTACGCTGCCTTACACTGGGATGGAAAGTTGCTCAAAGATGTCTTGGGTAGTGAACCTGGAAGTACCTCAGAGACTTTAGCTGTGCTAGTGTCTGGTCCACCTTCATACACTGAAGGAAAGTTATTGGGAGTACCTGTCATCGACAATTCTTCTGGCACAGCTCAGGCTGAGGCTTCAATGGATTTACTGGAGACATGGGAACTTACGGATAATGTTACTGCCCTTGTTTTTGACACTACATCCAGTAACAGTGGAGTTCACAGAGGAGCTGCCAAACTGCTAGAGAAAATGCTGAACAAAAGGGTGTTTTATCTGGCCTGTCGACATCACATCCTGGAAATCCTAGTAGGAGCAGTTTGGGAGAAGCTGTTTGGGAAGGTGAAGAGGCCAGATAATCCCTGGTTTGAGCATCTGAAGGATGTTTGGACGGACTTGTCCAAGGAAAACCCAAAGATGCTGGCTATCAACAGCAAATGGCTGAAGGAAAAGAAGAAGAACAGTGAAGAAATACTCCAAGACATTCTAACAGCAGAAAGGCTTCCAAGAGCCGACTACAGGGAAATGGCTGAACTGACAGTCATTGTTCTTGGAGGAACGCCTCCTCGAGGTATTCACTGGAGTCGACCAGGCGCCATTCATCAGGCCAGATGGATGGCCAGAAACCTGTACTCCATGAAAATGCTGATGTTTGCAGATCAACTTGAGTACGACGAAGACACTGTATCAAAGCTGGAAAGACTCAACACCTTCCTTGCGCTGTTCTACACTCATGTATGGATGACGTCAATGTCTGCTGCAGGTGCTCCCGTAAATGATCTAAGTCTAATCCAGGACATGTTGAAGTACAAGAAAACTGACCCAGAGCTTGCCGATGCAGTACTTAATAAGATGGAAAACCACAAATGGTACCTGACGCAGGAAGTCGTGCCATTTGCCCTGTTCAGCAGTAGATTGAGTGACACATTGAAGCACGACATTGCTGCCCAGTTACATGCCACTGAGAAGCCAGACAGCTTCAGAACAGGAAAGCCTCTATTCCAGAGAGTCACAGCTAAGACCACCCTGGTTGATCTCATTGGCCCAGAATCACATTTCCTGCTGGACACACTGAACATTGGATCCGAGTGGCTTCTGGAACCTGTCACGTCTTGGCCACAGAATGAGGACTACAGAAAAGCGTTGGACTATGTTAAGAATCTGAAAGCGGTGAATGACATTGCTGAACGTGGTGTCAAGATGATGAGCGACTTTGCAAATGTCATAACAACAGATGCCAAGCAAAGGGACTATCTCCTTCAAGCTGTGGAGTTCAACAGACGCCGCTTTGACAGCTTCAAGAAACAAACTCTCAACAACTGACTGTGTAAATGTCATTATGAAATTAATCATCATGTAATGCTTTCACTTCTTGATCGATTAAACTTGTGACAAAATGTTAATCTCAAATTTGTGTCATGAATAAGGCGCCTTGTCTGCCTTGAGTGTGAGAAAACGAATTTTGTGATATTTCTGAAATCTTTGTATGTACCAATGTGCCATTTCTTGTTCCAAGACTATCATAATTGTATAAGTTAGAAAGAGGATTAAAAACACTTTAATTTGGTGCCTATTTTGTTGCTCTATCTTGTTTAGATAAAAAGTTATAGTGCAAAACATGATTCAAGGGACCCCGGAACTGGTGCTTTTGGCCGATTTCAAGGCAGAAAACTTAAAGCTCCATGCGGCAATGCTTCCCAACAACCTAGGTCAAAATGGTTGTGATTTTCGGCCTTTTCAGGTCAAAAAGCATGGGAAAAAGTACAGAAACCTATGAAAATAAGAAAAAGTTGATTTTTTAACAGGGGTAATGGTATGCATTCAGCGAAATGATAATCCAGACACTCTTGTGCTCAGATGACAATGAGGAGAGGAGAGCTGGTGTCCAAAAGATTGTTGACATGAGGGGTGGAGATGATGACACACTTGGAGATCTTTCTGTACGTCCCAGGAAGACACCGTCCATCAACCCCAGTGCTTCTTCCGTGTTGGAGCTGACAGACTGGTCTGACGGGGTATTTGAACCTCCTTTGACATGTAAACTGACTACAGCGGAAGTAAAGAAGTTCTTTGACAAGCCTATGCAAGTTCCACAGTGGCCCTGTCATGCTCAGTCAATAGAGAGGTGTGTGAAACAAGTCACAGAGGCAGCAGGCAGGGTGTATACACATGAGAAACGTGAGGGCTATATCAGAGGCCAAGAAGCAAGTCGGCGGCTGATGTCCAAGAACAAATCAAAGCAAGACTTGATGAAACTTGTTTAAATATTTTTTTTTACTGATGTCATTACTTTCTAATGCTGTTTTATGATTACAAGGATATGTTTTATGATTACTAGGATATGTTTTATGCAGAGAAACTAAAATTTTTATAGCATTACCTGACATTTTGAGAAGCTAAAATTAATAAATGTTGTTTTCCGAGAGCAATTTATGTGCTTTTTAATCAAACGTAGATTTACCAAGCTAAGTGTTGAGTAATCACAAAAATAATAGCAGATTTGAATTCTTCACATCCAAAAACATATTTTTAAAACCCCTCAGTGAAGGAATTGGCAAAAATTAATTTTCACCTCCCAAATTGACACCCTAATTTCCCAGTGTCTTGAACGAAGAAGGAAATTTCCCAACATGGTTCCAGCAAGACGGCGCTCCTGCACATTACAGCACCTAAGTAAGGGGAATACCTGTACCAACAATTCCCTGGTCATTGGATAGGACGTCGAGGGCCTGTGGAATGGCCAGCTAGAAGCCCGGATCTCACGCCACTAGATTTTTATCTCTGGGGCCACTTGAAAGCGCTGCTATACGCAGAGAAAATTAGGAGTGTTGAACATTTGCGGCAGCGCATTATTGGGGCATGTAACACCATTACTCCTGCCATCATTCACCGTGTGCTTGCTGACTGGGTATCACGTCTGAATTTGTGTACTGAAAACAATGGTGGACATATTGAGCACGTTCTGTAAATAAAAGCTTTTGTTTTGCTTTTTTTTATTATTTTTCCTATGATGCCGGACTTATGGGACACCCTGTTTATATATATATATATATATATATTATATAATATATATATATATATATATATATAGAGGGTGTTTCAGGAGGAAAGGTCAATACTTCGGGAGGTGATAGTATCGGTCATTGTGAGAAAAAAAGTTAGTTCATATGAACAATTTAGGGTGTGTCAATTTTGGGGGTGAAATGACTAAATTGAAAATCATGTGATTTGGTAGCAATTTAATGTAATCATTTGGCATACAAAATAATATCCTTGCTTCAAAAACAATAAAAAATAACTCCTACCTACATCAATTTTAATTCAAAAATTCCATTTTTCCATAAATTCGTAACAAAATAACAAATGTGCGCAAACATCCTGTTAACATTTAAAGTGGCAATAAGATATAATTCAGAGTCTTTATTTGAAAGTAACCAATGCAGTCATGTCCTTTTTGCTGCGGTTCCTTGACATCAGCATTCGGCTTGCTACTTGTGCTTTGATGTAGCCTTCTCGCCTCTCGTGACTCTAAACTTGACTAGCTGCTTCTGTGACCATTTTCACACATCTCTCCACACTCTGAGTGTGAGAAGGCCACTTTGGCACTTGCATTGGGGCCTCTTTAAGTTGTGTTAAATCTTTGTTTGTTATACATGTTGTCAGTGGTGGCTCCAAAACTTCCGAACTCAAGTTAACTAATTCTGACAATTTCGTGGCATTGACGTTTATCGGAGGTACCTTCCTTGTCTGAACAGAGCAGTCTCCCAGCTGGTCATCATCTAGTGATGTTCCTCTAAGCTTTAGAATGATTTCCACAGCCTCAGTTCGCTCTTTGGTACATTGGCTGCAGAGTATTGCTTGCAAAACTGCCTCTGGCCTAGCATACCAAGCGGACCTTCTCACCACAGGTAATACGATGTCCACCACTACTTTCCTTTGGGTTCTCAGTAGCTGTAATTGAAACAAGATGTGGTTGGGCCCCTCCATCCACATTGGATTAAGTTTTACATTGAATCAGTGAGGAAGATAAAACCCAATAATAAATTCAACAATCAACATCAAATTCTGTAGCATTTTGCCCTTCACTGCATGTTTGGAAACCCAAATCCTGAAGAAACGAATCGCTGTAGTTAACCAACGACTGTGACTTACAGGTCCAATCTCCAAGAGAGCCAGATTTTGAGGCAACTCTCCTGATCTGATTGCTTTAACAATACGATAAGCGTAAGATTGATCCGTGCTGAGGTCTTTGATAACTTCTTCAGACAACACTGGAAGGGGAGGGCCTACTTCGACCTTTGGAAATTTGGTATTTATTTCTAATTCCGTTGCTTCATTTAGCATGTTGCCAAGGGGGCCTGACCACTTGTTGTTGCTCTTTGTAGGACCATCAAGTTCCTGGATGAGACGACGAAGAGGTAGTTCCCCTGTGTGCAAATCACATACAATCCAAACAAGCCTTCTTCCAAGTTTTTTCTCTAAATGCGTCATAACACCGCCCTGCCATCCAGTGTTCACCGCAGTTGAGTTCCCACCAACGGCCTGCAGTGAACTGTCAAGTCTTCTTTCTTGAAGCCAACATATTATTTGATCAGCAATTGCCTCTGCATGTTTCTTGCCTTCTACTTCTGCTTCAGGAACAAAGTGAAACAAATAGCGGCCACCAGGTTCGGAACACACAGAGTAGTGTTCTTCTTTGATGAGACCGGGAAACTTTCTGTCCATTCCCTCTACCTCTAGGAGAACTTTTGTGTCATCTCTTCTTCCATCAAACATAAGGCAAGAGAGACCTTCCTCCTTCAAATCTTTTTCATGCTGATCAGATATTTCCTTTATTATTTTTCTTGTGCTCTTCTTATCTTATTATGATCTATCACTAAGGATGTATCCTCTCGGCTGATGAGGCCTGCATCTATCCAAGCGGCAGTGGCAATCTCTGCAGTCTCTCGTAGCCCCGTATGGTGGCGAATACTGGCAAGGGCAATGTTTGAGATGTCTTTAGTGTTGTATTTCATTCTCTTCGGCGAAGGTTCAGATAGCATTTTGGAGCTATCATCTGATGTTGCTTCTTTCTGTTCATATGAAGAGCTTTCAAAGAAGTGAGAAACCTCTTGATAGAGCTCTTCATCTCTTTGGGTGGCTTCTTCACTCTTCTTTTTCCTCCTTTCTTCCCTCTCTCGGGTTTTCTCTTTTTTCTTAGCAATAACAATCTGTTTTTTGGTTTCTGAATAATCTGCCGAACCAATCTGCATACTTCCTTGACCTCCTGCCTTTGTTCTCTGCGCCTTTATGAAAGTCAACTCCAAAACAGGGATCTTCTTCTCACGAGGACAGCGACAATCAATGTGAGGGTGAGCTTCTCTTCTGCATGAGGGAGAACAATTGGCTTCAGAACACAACTCTATGGGACACTGGCAGTTAAAAATGTCAAGAAGAGTATCAAGTGTGTGTAGAAATTTATTTTTCTTTGCTAGTTTTCCTTTACCAAGTGATGTCTCAACTGCTTTTTGCAACAGCTTTGTTAATTTTAGCTCAATAGTTCTATACTGATTGAGTACAGGTGGTTTGAATAACACATTGGCTTTTTTCCACTGATGCAGAAGAGGGGGAATCATGTCCCTTATGAGCTCTTTCTCTGTGTAGTTCCTTCTATCCTTTGTATTTTGTTCACGAAGGAGTAACCCTAGTCTCAGCATGTCTCGCACTGTTGGTAGTCCTGTACCGACTAACAGGCTCAAGTGGCATGACGACTGACCTCTTGTCTTCAATTTTGGCATCTTAGGAATATCTGAAAAGAAAGAAAAACATTTAAGTATTTTATATTAATTACGATGTTTCAAAGTTTAGTCATTCGATGTTCTAAAATTCAATAAAAAAATATTTCATGGGAATACAACATAATTAGACATAAGAATATGATAATAATAAATAATTTTAATAATCAATAATCCATACTTACAGTTAAACTGTAGTATTCGTCTAGTAAAATAACTATAAAGTAGGTACAAGAGCAATAACAGCAAACCACCGTCTATGACATCTAAGAGGCAACTGAGGACGGAGAGTGAGGGACAGTTCTATTCATGTTGTGACTTGTACATTGTACAACAACTATATGACCTTGAAAACACTCCATATGTGATCAGTGGGATAATTCTGTGACAGATGAATAGTTAATCAATTTATGTCCTATTATTTAGTAAAAGAGTCAATTTCTGAAACTTTAAGGTAAAACTGATGTAGGTAAGGGTTATTTTATTTCATTTTGGTTGGCCAATTTCAAGTTTTGACTACCAAAATTGATTTGAAAAAAGTTGACAAAATTGACACACCCTATTACATATACATCTATATACATTTTAACTGCAAACAACACACAGTATAATTAATGTAAAGAACAACGCTTGTGTAGAAGAGCGTTCCGCACAAGATGAGGAGGGAGAACGAACAAATGAAAAATGACGTACCTCCCGGGAATCGAACCCGGGATCATCCGATTGCCGGTCAGATATGCTATCCACTACACCAGGGGTCCCCAACCTTTTTGTGCCGAAGAGCACATTCAAGACTACCGGTAGTGCGGCGGGCACCATTTACTTTTTCAAGGCAAATTTATAGTTGGACTTAATAAAGAACATAATACACAAAAAACCAATTTAATTCCTATTTAAAATAATGAACATAATAAACAAAAAAAAACATTTAGTTCCTATTTAAAATAATGAACATAATACACAAAAAAAAACAAGGATGGGCTAACTAAGAATCTTAGAAAAATTATCAAAACGATAACTTAATTTATTTATAAAGAAATAATTATTTTCAAATAAATGAGCATCTGTTTCTGTAATTAACTACTAAAATTTAATAAAATGTTAAGTATGTTACATATTTTAAAAATTTAGTTACTAAATATTTAAAATATGTAACATACTTAACATTTTATTAAAAATTTAAATAAAAACTTAGCAATCGTAGTCAGTCAGTGGCGGGCACAAGCAAAAGGGTCGGCGGGCACCATGGTGCTCGCGGGCACAGGGTTGGGGACCCCTGCACTACACCAAGGACCTCGATCAATCAGAAGTCGTAATTCTCCTACATACGAGCAGAAACCAGTGCCCTGAGGGGACACCTTCGCATGCCGTACATACATACATTTTGACTGCAAACAACACACAGTATAATTAATGTAAAGAACGACGCTTGTGTAGAAGAGCGTTCCGCACAAGATATAGTATATGTGTGTATGTATATATATATATATATATATATATATATAGAAACGAGAATTGCGACTTCTGACTGATCGAGGCCCGTGGTGTAGTGGTAGCATATCTGACCGGCAATCGGAAGATCCTGGGTTCGATTCCTGGGCGTCACCTCATTTTTCATTTGTTCGTTATTTCTCTTCCTCGTGTGCAGAACACTCCTCTATACTTACGTCGTTTCTATACATTAATATACTGCGTGGTCATTGCAGTTAAATGTGTGTGTGTATATATATATATATATATATATATATATATATATGTGTGTGTGTGTGTGTGTGTGTATATTTATGTATATATGTGTATATATGTATATGTATATATATATGTGTATATGTATATATATATGTGTATGTATATATATATGTGTGTGTGTGTGTGTGTGTAGATATATACCTTATGAACCTTATGAACCTTATGTTGTTTCGTGCTTTGGTCTCTCTTCACACGGAGGTCAAGCTGGTGGCCCCGCCTCTAGGTCTGACCTGGTGGAGGAGCGAGTTGCTTTCTTGTGCTCTCCACCGTACATAGCCAGGCACGCCCGGCTCATCTGGTACTGACCTGAGCCAGGCATCCAGTCTTTTCTTGAAGACTTCAACTTTGACCCCCGTTACGTTTCGGAGGTCCTTAGGAAGCTGGTTGAAAAGTCTTGGCCCCCTGACAACCAAGCTATTTTCCTTCAGGGTTGAGGAGGTCCCTTGTCGTGCCTTTAATTTGGGAACACTACACATTCTGCCTTTCCTATTTTCCAGTGTTGTTTGAATGGTAATTGGGTTTAGTTTTAGGTTTGGTACCAGTTTTTCGATCATTTTCCATATGTAGATTATGATGTACCTCTCTCTTCTTCTTTCCAGTGAGTACAGATTTAGATTACGTAGTCTTTCCCAGTAGTTGAGTTCTTTGCAGCCATCAATCTTGGCTGTGAAATGCCTTTGCGTTTCTTCTAGTTTATTAGTTTCTTCCTTTTTATATGGGGACGTCAAAACTGAGCAGTATTCAAGTTTTGGTATAATCAGTGTTTTTAGCAGGGGAATCATTACTGTCCTGTCCCTTCTCTTGAACGTTCTTAGAACCTGTCCGGCGACTCTTTTTGCTTTATTTATCGCTATCTGATTTTGTGTTTCGAATTTCGCATCATCTGTCATTATTATCCCGAGATCAATCGCTTTCATGCTTCTCTGAATTTCCTGTCTATCTGGAGCATAATATGCAGTCTGTTTAAGTTCTTCTTTTCTACCATATCTCAAGAGCTGAAATTTCTCGGCGTTGAATGACATGTTGTTGTCTTCTGACCATTTGTATATTTTGTTCGTGTCCCTCTGCAAGGCCTCCACGTCATGTACATCGCTGATTTTTCTGCTGATCTTTGTATCGTCTGCAAAGGATGTTACTATACTATTGCTGTTTACTCCGCTGTCTATGTCTGTTAGCATGATAATGAACAGGAGTGGGGCCAGTACTGTCCCTTGTGGTACTGAGCTGCGTACTTCCGATTCTGATGATGATATACCTTGAATTTTGACGACCTGCAGACGATCACTAAGGAAGTTGTAGATCCATTTTCCCACTTTGCCTGTTATTCCCATGTCTTTAATTTTATGTGCTATTATACCATGGTCACATTTATCGAAAGCTTTAGCAAAATCTGTGTATATAACATCGTAGTTGTCATTGCCTTCCAATGCATCTAGGATATTGTTGTAGTGCTCTATTAGTTGTGATAGGCATGATCTACCTGATCGGAATCCATGCTGATTTTCGTTGAATCTTTCCCGTGTCTCCAGGAAATCATAAATTTTCTCTCTAACTATTCTTTCAAATACTTTGGTGAGGTGGGACGTCAATGACACTGGTCTATAGTTCTTTGCTTGAGATCTGTCCCCTCCTTTATATATAGGGACAATGTTTGCTCTTTTCAAGATGCTCGGTATTTCCCCAGTGTCTAGGGATCTTCTCCATATCCAGTATAAAGGTGTAGCTATTTCATTTTTACAGTTTTTAATCAATAATGCGTTCCAATTGTCCGGACCTGCAGCTGAATGTAGTTTCATTTGTCCTATAGCTCTCGCTACATCTTCTGGTGTAAACTCAAAGTCTGTTATATACTCTCCTTGCAATTCCTCTTCAAAGAATGCATTTATGTCAGGTATCGCTTTGTCACTTTTTGGGGTACTGAAAACTGATTCATATTGAGCTCTCAATGTATCAGATATTTCTTTTGGATCGTCGGTTAGTTCATTATTTCCCGTCCTTAAGGGCCCAATAGCGGCGCGCGTTTTTGTTTTCCTTTTTGCATAGCTATAGAAGTATTTTGGATTTTCCTTTATTGCTTCTACCGCCTTTTCCTCTTCCCTCTCTGTATGGTCCTTAATCAGGGCTTGTATTTCCCTATCGATACCCTCCAGTTTTTCTTTTATTGTTTTCCTGTCATTATCTCCGCAGTTTCCTAACTTCGCCTCCACTCTCTTTCTTTTGCGGAATAGTCTTCTCTTTTGCCTTTCTAGCCAGCTCCTCTTTCCTTTTGGCTGTGATTTCGGAGCATATTTTTCTAAAATTCTCAGCGTTTTTTCCTCCAAGTTGTTAGCATTTCTTCAGTTGTTTTATTCTCGAAAATTGTTCTCCATTCTATTTGGGCCATGTGCGATCTGATTGCTTCCCAATTTATAGTCTTCGAGTTTAAGTTAAAGGCCCCGAATTTACTTCTTTCCACAATATGTGTATTGTCTTCTAATGCTGCCGTCATATTTGTTGATATCTCGATTAAGTTGTGGTCTGAGATAATGGTTGGGGTTATTTTTATATCAGCAATCAAGTTCGTGTTATTCGTGAATACCAGATCCAGGCAGTTATTTTTTCTGGTATTTTCTGTTATCTCCTGTGTCAGCATAAACTCGTTTGTGAGAGCCATCAACATTTTTGCTTGTTCCTGATCTTCTCTTGTGCCCCCCTTGTCCTGGTGAATATATATATTCCTATTCACCTTTTTGTATTTTATAAATGGGAAGTTAAAGTCTCCGCAGATCATTATATTGGGGGATGGAGGGTTTATGGCCTTTATTAGCTTTCTAATGTCATCAATGGCCTCCGAGAATTTTTCGGTTGGGGTGCTTGGAGGTCTATAGATGACTATTACTATCAAGTTTAGTTTTTCTATTTTCACTGCTAGGAGTTCCACATAGCTGTTTGATTTACTTATTATCGTCTCTGTCATATGACCTTCCTGTACATATATAGCACAGCCACCTTTCCGTCTCGTCGTTCTATCCGCTCTTAGTAAGTTGAAGCCCTCTATATTTATCTCTTTCTTATCAATACAATGTTCGCAGTTTTCACAATTTCCTTGGCAATCTTTAAGATGAGTTTCTGTGAGGCATGCGATGTCCGCCCTTGTTTCGTCCATAAATCCTTTCAGGTACGAAACCTTATTGAGTGATTGGTTTGGTCTTATTCCTTGAATATTAGCCAGGACAATTTTTATGTTCTCTGTTTTTCGTTGCCCCTTGTGCATTTCAAGTTCGTTTTCCTTCGATATCGCTTGATTCGTTGCTCTATGATCCTCCGAAAGAGATCCGTTTCCTCCTACTTGTATTGGTAGCTTCTTGCCCGGTAGCGATTTGGCTCGGGGGTTTCCAGCTGTGTCAACTGCATGTGGATGACATTTAGCATTCGTAAGGTGTCTGAGATGTTGAAAAAATTTTCTTGTTCGCTTATTGTGTTCCTATTGTTGTTCCTATTGTTATTTTTATTCCTATTGTCATTTAAACTTTTTCCTTTGTTCGTTGAGTCCGTCGGGAGATGTTGATAGTAGCATTTATTCCCGAATTTGCAGGTTCCATATTTTGCGTAAGTTCTGCAAATGTCCGGGTGGTAGAATTTACATCCGTCTCCAAATTTACAATGACCATTATTATAGAAGAAATTGCATATTGGGGGATGTTCATATATACATTGTCCTCTTTTAAATCTGCAATTATCTTTTATATAATACCTGCATATAATTCCTTCCCCATATTTACTCTTGGCTTTTGTTTTTTGCTCCTTATTGGGGGACAGTTTTACTTCGTTTACTTGACTGCCCTCTTGTCTTGTCCTATTTGTGCTATTTGTGCTAGTTGTGTTTGTGTCCTTCGTTGCCCTTATGCTGTGTGTTGTCTTTACACTCTTTGTCGCCTGTGTGTTTTCGGCCTCATTTTGTGACGGTATTTGAATTCTTTCTATTTCGCCTTTCTCCGTTTCTTCCGTTTTCCACTGTTCTTTGTTTCCACTTTCCTCTTTCATTCTCTTCTCGTAGTCTCTTTCTGCTTTAAATACCGTAAAAGAGTTTAATTCGGTCAAGCAGTTCTCGCAGAAAATTTTTATCCCATTAAACTGCTTTGCGTTCGTTATAAGGGAGATTTTTTTCATCTCGGCATTTAAAATCAAAAAGTAGCTGACAAAAATCGCACCTCATCGCCTCTGTCTCATCTGTTGCAGCTTTACAGATACCACAGAGTTGCAGGTATGCATTAATTTCCATGTTGGTGAAGTGACTCAAAAAGGGGGTATTATGGGAGGTATTGGGTGGGGGATGACTCAAGCTGTGTGAGGGAAAGAATTTTCCGTTACTCCAGGGTAGGGGATGTGGCACGCTGTATACTTCTCACTGATTGGTCCTCTCGACTGTGGCTGCGGGGGATAATGGGGGGATATTTGCGGGCACTTCAAAAAACAAAACTTTCCTCACAAAGAGACTCGGAAAAAAACAAAAACAAATGCTGTATATATTAATTCACTTTGATTTTATTTACTTTTTTGGTATACGCCGCGATTTTTACTTTTTTAAAAAGAAATACCGCTATGCACTATCAATTAACTCACAATATCGGCACCGTTTAAAACTGATTAACTGCAGGATTTTTACTGTAATACCGCTTTTATTCGGACTTCGATCGAAACACGTGTAACCGCCACAATATATAATATATATATATATTATATATATATATATTATATATATATATATATAAAGGGTGATCCAGAGAAATGGGACCCAAAAAAACCCTTGTAACTCTTAAAGTATAAGTCCTTTTATAAAATCATACGCATCATTCGAAAGAGGATAGTTACAAGTTTGTACAGGATTGTATAGGTTTTGACAATACAAGACAAGATAAGATACAAAACAAAATAAAAGTGTTAGTTAAAACTAACCCTTCAAGATGACTGCATGGACTGTGGAACAGCTGCGTTTCATTACTGAGTAATATTATTATGAGCATGGAAGAAGTGTAGTTTCAGCTCAAAGATCTTTCAAGACAAATTTTCAGATGTCAAAATCACCTTCTAAGAAAGTAATCCGTCGGTGTGCCAGAAATTTTTCCCTAACTGGCAGCATTGGAAAAAGAAAACCAACTGGAAGAGTGCGCACAGCAAGGATAGACGAGATCATTAACAGAACTCATGAAATTGTACAGGATAATCCTAACATAAGCATCAGACGTGCTTCTCAGCTGTTAGGAGTTGGATATGGAACAACAACACACCGTATATTCAAGCAAAATTTAATGCTCTTTCCATATAAAATTCAAACAGTGCAACAACTAAACGATGGAGATTTCGCACGAAGACGACAATTCTGTCAATGGATCCATCAGAAGGTAAATGACACCACCAATTTTCTAGCAACTTTGATTATGTCAGACGAAGCCCATTTTCACTTGAATGGAACTGTAAACAAACAAAATTGTCGTTTCTGGGCAACAGAAAATCCATTGAATATTACCGAAGTCCCGTTGCATAGTCAGCGTGTAACTGTTTGGTGTGGTCTTACTGCATCTCAGATCATAGGGCCGTACTTTTTCGAGGATTCCACCGGAAACACGGTCATTGTAAATGGTGATCGCTACGAAAAAATGTTGACCGATTTCCTTATTCCTAAATTAAGAGATCTTTGTCCAGAAAACCACTGGTTCCAACAAGACGGAGCTACCTGCCATACCACGAGGAACTGCATGGCAGTTTTGCGTCAAACGTTTCCAGGCGAGTTAATCTCAAGATTTGGAGACGTTGAATGGCCCGCAAGGTCTCCGGATTTTTCTCCCTTAGATTATTATCTCTGGGGATATTTAAAGAGTAGGGTCTACAGAAATAACCCAACGACCTTGCAAGAATTGAAGGCCGCCATCACAAATGAGATACAGGCCATACCACCGCACACTCTTGCAAAAGTGATGCAGAACTTACAAGCGAGAACACTGGAATGCTTGGCAACTAATGGAGCACATTTGAAAGGAGACATTTTTAAAAAATAAATATTTCATAATAAACTTGTAACTCTACTCTTTCGAATGATATATAGTTTTTATGAAAGGAATTAAATATTAAGAATATTTGGCTTTTTTTATGGGTCCCATTTATCTGGATCACCCAGTATATATATATATATATATGCAATAAAATCACAGTAAAACGTGATATTTTTAATATGCGCTTTCATGATATATTCACATCTTCAGGGACAAGAAATATATTTTTATTGCCCTTTTCTCTGTGGTTGTTTGCTTATATATATATATATATATATATATATGTACACTGTGTATATATATATATATATATATATACACACACACTGTATATATATATATATATATATGTATATATATATGTATATATATATATATATATATATATATTGTGGCGGTTATATATATATATATAGTGATCCTAGAAATCTTTTATGTAGCGATGGGAAGAAATTACAGTATATTAAATGCACTATTTCATTCATGTACAGAAATTATAATTCTACTATTACATTCAACGTTAATATCCTGAATTTCTAGAGACCAAATTAAGTTAAGACCTATGAGCACTAGACTTATATGTACTGAATGATAAGGGGTATATATATATATATATATATATATATATATATATATATACCCCTTATCATTCAGTACATATAAGTCTCGTGCTCATAGGTCTTAACTTAATTTGGTCTCTAGAAATTCAGGATATTGACATTGAATGTAGTAGTAGAATTATAACTTCTGAACATGAATGAAATAGTGCATTTAATATAATTTCTTCCCACCGCTACATAAAAGATTTCTAGGATCACTTTAACATATTGCTTCCCAAAGCATTCGGGAAGCAATATGTTAAAGTGATCCCTCCTGGGAAGCAATATGTTAAAGTGATTAACACTGGAAAGCACTATGTTAAAAAGAGAAAGGTTGGTTGGTTAGAAAGAGGTTGGTAATCTAGACTAACTAACGAAAATATCACGACCTAACCTAACCAGTCGTCAAGGGCGTACAGTTGACCTAACGATTGGTTGGGTTAGGTCGTGATATTTTCGTTTGTTAGCCTTATAAGGCTAAGTAAAGAAGGCTGGGGGCCCTGATCTTCAGGTGATCCAAATATTTTACATTCACAAAAAATGGCAAAGCATAATAAGTTACATTTTCTCGACTAGCTAATCTCTAAATATTATAAACTATTGTAATGTAACTGTAATTGGTTGTGTAATGTCTATTTTTGGGAAGCAATATATTAAAGTGATTAACACTGGGAAGCAGTATGTTAAAGTGATATACACTGGGAAGCAATATGTTAAAGAGAGGTTCCTGGGAAGCAATATGTTAAAGTGATCCGATTTCTATATTTTAATAAAACGTTTAAAGTATTCTTTTAACAAGGAAACCAGCCATATATGAAATCATCTAAGCTCCCACTATTTACCAAGTTCCTATCAAGAAATCCACAGATCTTCACCTTATGCAGCAGATATAGAATCTGGTATTATCTCTGAAACATTGCCATAAGCTTTGAAGTTCTTCAGTGTATTCAAAATGTACACAAGTCATGCTATTTCTAACAATGAGCTGAAAGGTTATTCTATAAAGAAGTCACACTGCATGGGGGGGAAGTTGAGTAGTGTTTAACACAGACGTTTATCGGAGACAATGAAAACTGAGTAAGCCCTCTTAAAAATAATTAACGTCTCCATGTTTCAATTGTTTTATCCTATTATGTAGCTCATAGCTAATGTATTCCTTAGTTTAACCAAAATATTTTAAGGGGGTAGAAAGCAATATCTGGGCTTGAATGTCTACATCTTGTTTCAAGTACGTAATTAAAGCCATCATTAAAATGTTTAATCTGACAACAAATTGTACTAACTTTGTATAAGGAATCTTTTACAGTGTGAGTAGTTATAGAATAGATTTTTTTTTTTTTTAATAGAATAACCTTTATTAATAATAATAAAATAAATACATTTTTTCAATTTACAATGACATGGATAATTGTGAAGCTCGACTACTTATTTTATTTAATTTGGCCCTTAAGCTTTAGGCTTTACTGGGTTCTTATTAAAAATAAGCAGCTAGTTGTTATAAATTTATAATAATAAATAAATAAGTAAATAAGTATAATTAATAGTTAAAACATGTATTACAATATTAAACAATATTAATGGACAATATTAAACAATATTAGTGGATATTAATCCTAGATTTTTGTTAGTATGCCATTATTAATCGGGATTTCAACTTGGTTTTAAACAAATTTACATTCACAATATTTTTTATATCGGCATGCAAGCCATTCTATAGTTTCAATCCAATGAAAATGGGTAGTTTTTGAGATGAAGACAATCTAAATTGAGGTATAACAAGCTTTGATCTATTTCTGGTCTGATACGAGTGGATTTCTTGATGAGTTACAAAATATCTATTTACCCGTTGCAAATTAATGATTTTGTTCTTACACTTGTAAATAAAAATAAAATGTGCCAGTTTGGTTATATCGCTGAGCTTTATTAGGTTTAGCTCTTTAAATAATGCACTAAAGTGATCAAGGAAATCAGCATCAGATAATAACCTTATTGCTCGTTTTTGGATGACAAAGATACCATTTAATGCGTTGTTAGCGGAGTTTCCCCAAACAAAGGCGCAGTATGTTATATAAGGAAGTTAACTGTCTGATCTCAGTTTTCGTAGGCTGGACAAGAGGGGGCCAGAAGGTCCTTTGAGGCTTCCTCTTGTCCTTGTAACTATCTCTATCATACACATAGATTTCTTATATTTGGCTGAATAGAATGAACATAAAAATAGCATTTTACTATGAATTTTAAAAAAGGTATTGACTATGAGCCTATTAAGATAATGATCTCCCCACTAATCACTAGAGATTTTACATTAATTCATAACTACATCATTCTACCTGAGTCCCAATAATAAATTTAATGGTTAAACTTTTACTAAAACTATGAAAAAATCATTTGATTCAACCTATAAATGTGATAATGGGGCTACATAAATCAGACACTCGTCTCTATGTGTGTAGGCCTACACTTATCTACTAATTACCACCCACCATCATTACATAGCCTATATGTAGATTCTATGTAAAATTCTATATAAGTAAACTATATGTAAAGACTAATTGTTATTTCGCCAGTTTAAAGCAAAATATACATATATATAAAAAAGGCCAAACATAGAATCCCCTAACTCAACAGCTAATAAAGAGTCCATACAAACAAATGCAATAGGCAAAACTAAGAGACTCCTGGCACATTCTGGTCCCTTAAAATACTTGTAGGTCTACTGAGGAAGCCAATCCATGCTATGGGTTTATACTGAAGAGTGTGCCACCCATTTGGTACAGCGTCTAACTACTGGGTTGTATATGATAGAACCTAGAAGTTATTAAGTCTTTTGAGTACAATACGTGATTTAAAAATAAACCGTCTAATTAAATTACTATTTATAATTGGTGAAAGACACCAATAAAGGCCTATTAATTACCCAAGTAACCATGTAATCCATCCCTACATAGGTTATATGTAGGTACTATTGTAAAAATTCTATATATAGGCTATAGATACAATATACTTAAGGCTTACTTGGTAGGCTAACCTTGCTTCTGGCTGACAAAAGGGGTTTTCTCAAGGTAGATGAGTCAACAGTTAAAGATGCAATTAAGCCCTACTTAAATACATTATTTACACAAAACAGATTAAGGGGATGTTATTTAACCCACTAACAACAGTACGTACCCATTTTGTAATGTAAACTCAATAGTGGAGCGATTATTTCAAAATCACAGAGGTAAAAATGAGACTCTTCGGTAATAAGTGAACATGAGAACCCTGTGATGTTCGCAGATGACCCATGAAAAGAGATATTGGGTTTATTCAAGTGCATATAAGTAATTTTATTTTTTTAATAACAATGTTAAAAAAATGTGAAGTTATTCATTTTGCTGAAGACTGTCCAAAACTTTACTACAAAGCTTCTTAATTTTACTGTTTTAGCCTAAAAATCCACCAATGTAGAAATGCTTCTTCAACTTTTCATCTCTGTGTTTAACTGCAATAAATGTTCATAGTTTAGGCTAAACGTTTTCATTATTTTATAGTGGAATAAGGAAATAGTTAAAATTAATAAAAATAAAATTGTGTTTAGGGAGTCTATCATTATTAGTAATAGCCAATAGGCTATCCCCCTTTTATAAGGAAATAACAGGTGAGTCAAGTCAAGCAAGGGCTTGTATTACGTCAAAACAGGGGGAACAATACGAAACAGGACATTTTTGTGGGGAATGAAGCTGGTTAGAAGCCGAATTCCAATAAAATTAACCTCAAATTAGAAAATGAATGCTTTTAGGACTTCCTATAATTTATATTTTCAGTCTACAATTTCCTTAATGAAACTCTCCCATCCAACTCTGTATCTCAAAACTAAACAGTTCTTTCATTCTTTCCCACTCTCCTCAGGTTAGGTTCAAGACTACATTGTACAACTTGAAGCATGTCTATGGTGAGTAGGCCTACAAAACAATATATTTAAATACAATGTTACTACATACTCCTGAGCAGATATCAACACACCTGTATAGGCGACTTTTATTAAATGCTTCAAAGAATTAAAAAAAAGACACAAAACAAGTTATACCCCAATAACAGTACCCACTCAATTTATAATGCAATGAGCTCTGAATACACGAAAGGCCTTGGAATCGTTTTTCTTTTTCCTTGTGGGTTTGCAGCATATATTCATTTCACGTGTTTAATTATGAAATTCATCCCATATATATATATATATATATATATATATATATATATATATATATATATATATATATATGACTGAGCAGCTAGGTTAGGATACCCCTTGGAGTTCACATACATATAACCTTGTTAACTTTGTTGCTGTTCCGTGCGTTGGTCTCTCTCTACGCGGGGGTCAAGCTGGTGGCCCCGCCTCTAGGTCTGGGTTGGTGGAGGAGTGAGTTGCTTTCTTGCGCTCTCCACCGTACATAGCCAGGTACACCCGGCTCATCTGGTACCGTCCTGAGCCAGGCATCTAGTCTTCTCTTGAAGACTTCAACTTTGATCTCTGTAACGTTTCTGAGGTCCTTTGGAAGCTGGTTAAAAAGACTTGGCCCCCTGACAACCAAGCTATTTTCCTTCAATGTTGAGAAGGTCCCTTGTCGGGCCTTTAATTTGGGAACACTACACATTCTGCCTTTCCTATTTTCAAGTGTTGTATGAATGGTAATTGGGTTTAGTTTTAGGTTTGGTACCAGTTTTTCGATCATTTTTCATATGTAGATTATGGTGTACCTCTCTCTTCTTCTTTCCAGGGAGTACAGATTTAGTTTACATAGTCTTTCCCAGTAGTTGAGTTCTTTGCACCCATCAATCTTGGTTGTGAAATGTATTTGCGTTTCTTCTAGTTTATTAGTTTCTTCCTTTTTATATAGGGACGTCAAAACTGAGCAGTATTCAAGTTTTGGTATAATCAGTGTTTTTAGCAGGGGAATCATTACTGTCCTGTCCCTTCTTTTGAACGTTCTTAGTACCTGTCCCGCGACTCTTTTTGCTTCATTTATCGCTATCTGATTTTGTGTTTCGAATTTCGCATCATCTGTCATTATTATCCCAAGATCGATCGCTTTTGTGCTTCTCTGAATTTCCTGTCTATCTGGAGCATAATATGCAGTCTAAGTTCCTCTTTGCTACCACCTCTTTGCTACCATATCTCAAGAGCTGAAATTTCTCGGTGTTAAAATGACATGTTGTTGTCTTCTGGCCATTTGTATATTTTGTTTGTGTCCCTCTGCAAGGCCTCCACTTCATTTTCATCGCTGATTTTTCTGCTGATCTTTTTATCGTCTGCAAAGGATGTTACTATACTATTGCTGTTTACTCCGCTGTCTATGTCTGTTAGCATGATAATGAACAGGAGTGGGGCCAGTACTGTCTCTTGTGGTACTGAGCTGCGTACTTCCGATTCTGATGATGATATACCTTGAATTTTGACGACCTGTAGACGTTCTCTGAGGAAGTTGTAGATCCATTTTCCCACTTTGCTTGTTATTCCCATATATTTCATTTTATGTGCTATTATACCGTGATCACATTTGTCGAAATCTTTAGCAAAATCTGTGTATATGACATCATAGTTGTTATTGCCTTCCAGTGCATCTAGGATATTGTTGTAGTGTTCTATTAGTTGTGATAGGCATGATCTACCTGATTGGAATCCATGCTGATTTTCGTTGAATCTTTCCAGTGTCTCCAAGAAATCATAAATTTTTTCTCTAACTATTCTTTCAAGTACTTTGGTGAGGTGGGACGTCAATGACACTGGTCTATAGTTCTTTGCTGGAGAACTGTCCCCTCCTTTATATATAGGGACAATGTTTGCTCTTTTCAAGATGCTCGGTATTTCCCTAGTGTTTAGGGATCTTCTCCTTATCCAGTATAAAGGTGTAGCTATTTCATTTTTACAGTTTTAAATCAATAATGCATTCCAATTGTCCGGACCTGCAGCTGAATGTTGTTTAATTTGTCCTATAGCTCTCGCTACATCTTCTGGGGTAAAATCAAAGTCTGTTATACTCTCTCCTTACAATTTCTCTTCAAAGAATGCCTCTATGTCTGGTATCGCTTTGTCATTTTTTGGGGTACCGAAGACTGATTCATACTGAGCTCTCAATGTTTCAGATATTTCTTTTGGATCGTCGGGTTAGTTCATTATTTCTCTTCCTTAAGGGCCCAGTAGCGGCGTGCGTTTTTGTTTTCCTTTTCGCATAGCTATAGAAGTATTTTAGATTTTTCTTTCTTGCTTCTACCGCCTTTTCCTGTTCCCTCTTTGTATGGTCCTTAATCAGGGCTTGTATTCCCCTATCGATACCCTCCAGTTTTCCTTGTATTACATTCCTGGCATTATCTCCGCAGTTGGCTAACTTCGCCTCCACTCTCTTTCTTTTGCGGAATAGTCTTCTCTTTTGCCTCTCAAGCCAGCTCCTCTTTCCTTTTGGCTGTGATTTCGGAGCATATTTTTCTAAAATTCTCAGCGTTTTTTCTTTCAAGATTGTTAGCATTTCTTCAGTTGTTTTATTCTGACTGCTTCCCAATTTATAGTCTTGGAATTCAAGTTAAAGGCCCCAAATTTGCTTCCTTCCTCAATATGTGTATTGTCTTTTAATGATGTCGTCATATTTGCTGATATCTCGATTAAGTTGTGGTCTGAGATAATGGTTAGGGTTATTTTTATATCAGCAATCAAGTTCGTGTTATTCGTGAATACCAGATCCAGGCAGTTATTTTTTCTGGTATTTTCTGTTATCTCCTGTGTCAGCATAAACTCAACATTTTTGCTTGCTCCTGGTCTTCTCCTTTGCCCTCCCTTTTCCTGGGGAAGTTAAAGTCTCCGCAGATTATTATATTGGGGGATGGAGGGTTTATGTCCTTTATTTGCTTTCTGATGTTATCAATGGCCTCCGAGAATATGTAAAAGATGTTTTTCTTTGAGCACCCACATACATGTGTATATACGGTACATATGTTTTTTTAGGGGGGGTGTCAAAACCACTCGCATCATGTTGCATGCAATGTTGCAGGGTTGCAAGCTGCAGTGTTGTATTGCACCTGCACTCTCCCATTTTGCGGCAATGCACTTTTTCCTTTTATTGTAATAATTTTTATTTGTGTTAATATGATTTTTGTTCACCTATAATGATATTTGGGTCCTTTTCCGAAATTTGGACTGTTTCCTATTTTTTTGAAAATAAGATATTTAATGTAGATTTTTACGCTGATTTAAAAAATGCAAGTATTTTTTGGAGAAATTATTATTTTAAAAGTTACACGGTGTTCTAGTTTACATATATATATATATATATATATATATATATATATATATATTTGTTTCCCGCACGAAGGGTAGAAAAAATAACTGAATACCCGGTTAGGTTCATTGAATGCCCGGTTAGGTTCATTGAATGCCCGGTTAGGTCAACTGTACGCCCTTGACGATTGGTTAGGTTTAGTCGTGATATTTTCGTTAAAACTAACGAAAATATCACGACTAAACCTAACCAATAGTCAAGGGCGTACACTTGACCTAACCGGGCATTCAATGAACCTAACCCGGTATTCAGTTGACCTAACCTGGCATTCAATTAACCTAACTGGGCATTCAGTTATTTTTTTCTACCCTTCGTGCGGGTAGCAAAAAAAAAAATTAAATAAAATATATATATCGATATATACACAGAAAACTAGAACACCGTGTAACTTTTAAAATAATAATTTCTCCAAAAAAAGACTTACATTTTTTAAATCAGCGTAAAAATCTACATTAAATGTCTTATTTTCAAAAAAGGTAATAATCTACTTAAGCTCCCGTCTCCGATTTTCATAAATTATACATCGATAGCTTCGTTTCTTCATTAGGAATGCGATTTAGACAGTCTCTAGTAAGGGAAATGCTTCAAAACCTAACCTAACCTAAAAAAAAATCTACAGAGTTTTAAAAACAAAGTCTAGCGAGTTTGTGGTTTTACAGGATTTTTAACGAAAATCTAATGTTTTTTTTTTAGTTAGAATAAAATCACCAGATTGACAACATTAGTATTCGTGTAAATTCTAATTGGATTCAGTTTGGTGGTGTTTGCGATAGAATTATGACGTGCCGTTCGTGTGATTTCGACTTTGAGGACTTGATTTGTCATGTGCCCTAGATGAAGACAAAGCATTGGATGTTTTTATCAGTTACGGCGTTATTCTCTCATCCTTAAATTGCCCGAAATGTGACAGTGAGTGCCTAATACAAAAAGATCAGAAGATATTTAGGTGAAATAACCAATATTAACCTGATAGGTTAATTGTATGCCCGGTTAGGTTAATTGAATGCACAGTTAGGCCAACTGTACGCCCTTGATGATTGGTTAGGTTAAGTCGTGATATTTTCGTTAGTTTAAACGAAAATGACGAGCGCAAACTTTTCTGGCTAATTTTGAAGTGTTTTGCACGTTTCCTGTGGTAATGCGTCATTTACGAGATCTCTTAACATGAACATATCCTATATGTTTATGCTACGATATCTCAAAAACTACGCATTTGCACAGGAAACCAATGGCAGATTCGTGCAAAGCACCTCAAAATTGACCAGAAAAGTTTGGTTAAAACTCTAGATTTTTTTTAGGTTAGGTTAGGTTTTGAAGCATTTCCCTTACTAGAGACTGTCTAAATCGCATTCCTAGTGAAGAAACGAAGCTACCGATGTATAATTTATGAAAATCGGAGAGACGGGAGCTTAAGTAGATTATTAGTCAAAAAAATAGGAAACAGTCCAAATTTCGGAAAAGCCCAGATATTTGTTATATCGAACTTGTACTATACTGGAAACTTTAACGGCTCTCCTATTTTGATTCGTGTTTAACTGCATTTTATACAAGGTAGCGTGTCTGGGTAGGCCTAACGAAAATGGGGCGCCGAAACCAAAGAATAGATTTTATATGATTTTATTCAATTTAACTTTTGAAACACGGTGATTAAAGGTAGGACGACTTAAGATTAATATGATATTGGAAGAGAGAGAGAGATTAAATCAGCCTAAGCCGAATATAATTAGTGGAATTTACATTAAATCAACACTATGAAACAGAACACGCCTTATGATCACGAATCTCGGCGAAAAACTATTTGGAAAATGAGCCGCATGTCTGCCAACTGTAAGTTTTGTAACAAACTACTCTCTGGGCATACCAATCGGGGGATTTTAAAACTAATCTCTCTCTCTCTCTCGGCAGTTAATATAAAACAAATTTCTAATTAATAGTCACGTCAAATTAATTAACAATTACACTAATTCCATTTTTTACAATAAATTCTAATCATGTTAATTTCTTCTGCAATCTCTTCACTGCAAATGACTTTAATTTAACCATTGTCAAGCCAATAAGGCTACATAATCTATTCTATACTATAAAAGGCAGTCCTGTCTGTAAACACATGTATTCCGGATTGGTTGAAAGAGGGTGACATCATAGACACGTCAAAAAATGGGCGGAGATAATTAATATGTGAGTGATGTCACGAATTATGGGCGGAGAATAATTCTTGGCACAACGGGTTCAGATTAGGGATGGAAAATAACCGAAAAGTGTAAAACCGGTTTTCACCGTCGCTATATTCTTAAAGCCGGTTTTTACCGGTTTTCACCGATGAGATTCTGTATGCTTTTTAGGGAGGTAAATGATCAAAAATATTAAACAGAAATAAGGTTTTAATTGATTCAATCAAGTATGTGTAACATTTGAATTAAAAAGTTTATTATCGAACTTGATTTTTGAAATAACACTTGAGAAAACAAAGAGCATTAAGTGTCTCATCTGACATTCTTGATCAAATCTTTGTGACGAATAAACCAGCAGCTGAAAACACTCTCTCGGACTCTACGCTGGTGGCTTTTATTGTAATTTTGTAAACAACGCCTCGTACATTCGATCCAAATTTTCGCTTCTATTCAAAGTACTGTAGCTTCAAAATATTTGAATTCATTGTTTACGTCAAAGGTCTCAGAAGAATCTTTCTTGGGTTTCATTTTCAGTTTGTTCATCTCACACATGTACTCGTTCATAAGTTGATCGTCATCATTTACTTCACGACCTGAGCCACATTGTGAATCTTTGAGTTTCGAAGCAATTGATTGGACTTGGTAGCAGAGCTGGGCACTTGCGTTTTTTTGCGCGTTTTTTTGCGGTACTGCGGTACTACTACCGCACTACCAAACCGGTACCGCATAACGCAGTACCGCAAAGGATCGCTGAAAGTACAGCAGTACCGCTACCGCATTCAAATTTCCCGCGGTACTTTCCGCGGTACCGACCAACACGGTAGTACCGCAGTACCGCAGTACCGCAAAAAAAAACGCAAGTGCCCAGCTCTGCTTGGTAGTCTGTTTCTGAAATCTGGCAAGCTTCTGAAAAAACCCTCTTAAATGTGTGATCCGCATACTTCTTAAGTGCTTGTCTTGAAAGAAAGAGGAACGGTGCTGATGATTCATTTTTCAAGACCTCGGGATTGTGGAGAAAACTCAGCAAGGCGACAGCTTCTTTTTGTCTTCTCGATGAGTAGCGATCAATGAGACACTGACGTAGCTCAAAAGCTAAAGGATTGTTTTTGCTTTCAAATTTATCCAAAATGAACTTCATGGAAGATTCAGCTTTGAGCAAATTTGCATCTTCGGAACAGAATCCCTTCAAAACAATTTCCAGTGGACGAAGCGTGTCAAAGAGGCTCTTTAGAGCATTCCATCCTTCATCTAAAATCGTCTCTGTTGAGCGTATCACTCTGAGGGCCTTTGGAATGCAATTTTTGAGTTTCAAAAATCTTTCTATCATGGCCAAAAGACTGTTCCACCTCGTTCTACAGTCCAGGATAAGCTTCATTTCCTTTCCATTAAATTCATCTTTGACAAAATCCTGCAATCTCTCATTTTTCAAAGGAGACTTTCGAAATATGCGGCAGATTTTTCTCACCTTATTTATTACTTTTAAGTAATCTTCTCGAAGTTTTGGAAGAACAATTACGTCATCTATGTCGGACTCAAAAATTGTATCAGTGTATAAAATTTCACACTCATCTTCGCTTAACTCATGTGCAGAGTGTTCATCTTCTTCGATGGCTTCATCTTCAGGGGGGTAGGGTCACTTTCCCCTTCAACTGAATTTTCAGCAGTTTTTGAATACAAGATATCCGAAACCGCGAGATGTATAGCATGTGCAATGCATTGCTAGTGATCAGGTACTATTTCTCTTCCAAATTTGACCATTACTGAGGCACCGTCGGTGGTGCAACCTACGATATGCTTATCTAGGTCCAAGCCAAAGTCTTCCAATCTTTTCCTAACGAGTGAAATAGTTTTGGTGCTATCGAGAGAACCATTTATTTTCATGAGACCAAGAGACCAATGTTGATTTTCATCCTGAGCATTAATATTAATATTTAATATATATTTGGTTTTGCAAAGATGTATACTCATCCATAGTTAATGAATAGCGGATTCCTTGTCTCACCTGATTCTTGAAGTAGTTGACCAATTCATGTTTCTTTTTCTCATAAAAACTAAGCACCATTTTTCTGACACCATTATGGGAAGTTGGATGAGGCTTGTCGTATTTTATCTTTCTTAGGCTTTCTTGAATGAATTCACTTTTAGCAATTGATTGGAAACGCAAGTTTCGAAATTTCCTCTTCTATGGACTTTTTTTGCACAAACTTTTCCACTGTTCTTTGTTTCTTCAATGGCTGATTAATCTGGTCGATGTTTATGCCATGAATATTTTCCATGTGGGATGATAAACTTGAAGTAGAACCTCCACAACACTTTAAAACTTTGTGACATGTCATACACTCTGCTTCTTCTTTATTCTTACGAGTGAAATGATTGATACCAAGCATTTGATTTCTTTGACATAATGGAGTATTAAATCTTACAATCTTAATTGATCAATGTGCAATCATCCACATAACATTCAAGACTGAAGCATCAATTATTTACACTTATAAACAAACAGAAAACGATACGAAACGATGCAAAACGTAATTACTATGTTTTTAAACGTTTGGAAACGTTTGTTTCATAGAAAATGGACCAAAGTGATCGGAGACTTGCGCAAAAATGTGAAAACCGGTTCTTATCGTCGGTTTCGGTGATGATTAAAAATTTTCATCACCGGTTAAAAACAGGTTTTTTAAAACCGGGTTCCATCTCCAGTTCAGATGTGAAAATTAAGATTTTTGTGGCTGCGTTCTTTTCT
Source organism: Bathynomus jamesi (assembly GCA_023014485.1). Classification (NCBI taxonomy): domain Eukaryota; kingdom Metazoa; phylum Arthropoda; class Malacostraca; order Isopoda; family Cirolanidae; genus Bathynomus; species Bathynomus jamesi. The sequence goes on along the minus strand of JAJOZX010010737.1, from coordinate 29,608 downwards.
ATAGTTTTATTGACCGAATAATTAACACCCCAATTACTGGGGGAGCCCCAGATGCCCCCGCAGGGCCCCCAATTACTGGGGGGGGGTTAATAACACTACAGAAAAGAACGCAGCCATGAAAATTTTGAGCTTCACATCCGAACCCATTGTGTCAAGATTTGTGAAACTTAAGATTTTCATGGTTGTGTTCTTTTCTATAGTTTTATTGAGCGAACAATTGACTCCCCCAGATTACTTGGGCCTAAGGTCCCAGCACCGCAGGTCTAGCTAAATGGGCCCGTCGGGCCCACGTTAGCTAGTACTATAGGAAACCCCACTTTATTAGACCAAATCTGGATGCGATTTTCCCTTGACAGATCTGTCACGTATATTCTTATTATATATTATGGACCATCTACCCACATTCACAATGCTAACTAATCATTTACAAGCACAAGAGAACATAAAAATTGACTGTAGACCCTACATCTATAGTAATAAACTGAAATTTATAGAGAAGTATCAAGTTTTGACTGGTCGGGAATAACTGAAAGTAAGTGGCGGCACTTCTGCGCCCCCTTCATGCCCCCTTGCGACCCCCTAAAAAAGGCTACCCCACGTCCGACCAACGGTTTGAGAACGCCAAACGGGCGTTTGATGCAGTAAATCCGCTCTCTCTGTCGCCGCTCTCTCTGTCGCCCAGAGATGTCACCCACATCCGGAAGTAGAAACCAGCTTGATCGTGGATGCTTCCGATTCCGCGGTGGGTGTCCTTTTGCGAGAGGCGTTTGGCAATCCTTGGCCTTTTTTTATCACTACGAATTTCTTTTCCTTTTTCTCTTTAAATTTTAAACAAAATTTAATTTCGACTTTGACTAATAAAGTTTTTAATATTTGTTCAGATTACTTTAAGTTACACGAAGAATTAGAATTCATTAAACAACTCACAAAGAATAATTTCCCCTCTAGATTCGTGGAGACTATAAGACCCTAAATAGATTAATTAGCAGCGCAACCAAAGATATAGTTAGTTTCCAAAGACATCTTATATTTCACTCTACTTTATATCGGAACCTTGAGTTTGAAAATTAGAAATAAACTTTTAAAATTGTTCAAAGAATTTTACTCACAATTTTGTATCAAAGTCATTTTCACCCGATCCAAATCAGTTAACATCCGTTTGAATACAAAAATGTTGTTCCTACGATTCTTAAGTCTTCCGTAGTCTACCAGTACGAGTGTGGCCACTGTACGGGGTCATATATAAGTAAAACCAAAAGACACTTACTTAAAATTCAGTATTTACGAACACCTCGATAAATATGTTCAAACAAATCGGATAATTAATGTGTTTTTAACGAAAATATCATGACTTAACCTAACTAATCGTCAAGGGCGTACAGTTGACCTAACCTGGCATTCAATTGACCTAACCGGGCATTCAATTGACTTAACCAGGCATTCAATTGACCTAACTGGGCATTAATTCTTGATTTTTTTTCTGCTACTTTTACAGATCTGCCGGGATCCTTCAAAAAATGTATTCTTCGTAAAGTTGCACTTTTTACCGTTTGATCGATGCTTTTGGCAACGAAAGAACTGGGTATTTTTATCAAAAGAACACACTTTCCCACACTTAGAACACTTTTTCATAAACAGTAGCAGTTTGTGACTCTGGCTAAATTCAACACAATCCTCTTTAACTAGTTTAAGCTAGTTACAACACATATTAATTATTTAAAGTGCTCTAACATGTTTGTTTTTCATTTCTCCAAAAAAAGAAAGTTATTTTTAAAATCAGTGACCAAAACTACATTAGTATACCGATTTTCATCAAAATTCGTTGCTAGCCCCCAAACGGAAAAGACCCAACAAATCAATCCCTCAGCAAACCACGTAACTCTTTCATACACAACCACGAACATAATAAGAATAATAATAACCACCCGATTTCACAGTCTAATTTTCATGTACTTTACTCGCTAGTAGTAACTCAATCGCAATTCATGAAATCACTCAGGAGTAAATGGAGAATGTCTTCGGGTCTTTGGAAAAACGGATTGAACGATGTATCAAGAAAGATGGGGGTTAGGTTAAGGCCTAAAAATGTGTAATGTGGTGTGTTAAAAACTTAAATAAATAATTAGGATTTCAAACGCCGTTTACAATTTATTTCTATACATGTGTACATCAAAAGCTATTAACGTTTAAAGTTGCAGAAGGACTTTATAATCAATATATATATATATATATATATATATATATATATATATATATACAGTTATTATATATATACACGGGCGTTTCAAAAAGAGTTATACAACTTTAATGTCCTGCTATTTCTTTGTTTTTTAATCTATACCCTTTTCCTTTTCAGGTTTTGGTGGTGGTATTCTGATATTTGTTCTCTGGAATTTCTAGCTCCCTAGCTCAACTATGCCATTGACAGTGGAGCAGAAGACAAAAGTGGTGTCTCTGTGGTATGAGACGAAATCATATGTAGAGACCCGCCGGAGGTTCTGCCGAGAATTCAATCTCAGAACACGTGTTGGATCAACAAATTGTGATATGCAACGTGTTGTAAAACAGTTTGAGGACAAGGGTACAGTGCACAACCAGAGCAAGGGCAACAGTGGCAGGCCAGCATCAGTAACCAAGAGCCAAGCCAACATCGACGTCGTGCGGGATTCTGTAGTGGACAGTCCCAGGAAGTCCCACCGCCGGCGTTCCCAGGAACTGGGCATCAAACCAACATCAGTCTGGCGTATCCTCACTAAGGAACTGAAGCTTTTCCCGTACATCATCTCCATTAGGCATAAACTGACTCAAGATGACATGAGAAAGAGAGTTCACATGTGCAATTGGCTCAGTGACAGGATGGAGCGCTACTCAAACTGGATCAACCTGATCTGGTTCAGTGATGAAGCCCATTTCCATTTGAGCGGTGCCATCAACAACCACAATAACATTTTCTGGGGCGCAAAACCACCTGAGGAGATCACTGAGAGGTGCCTGAAAGGGCCTAAGGTCACATGCTTCTGCGCCTTCAATGTCAGATGGGGAATGCTGAGGCCTTACTGGTTTCAGGATGACCTGGTTTATGCAGGATGGTGCCACCCCGCATACAACTGGTGACACCATCACTATCCTGCGGCAGCTCTTCAGAAACCGCCTCATTTCCCTGGGTACCGCCCATGACTGGGCACCCCATAGCCCAGACTTGAACCCTCTGGACTACTGGTTCTGGGGGGCTACCAAGGACTCTGTCTACGCCAACCACCCTGCCACACTGGACGATCTGAAGCAGATGGCATCAGACTACCTCCAAGAAATTCCCCCTGAGACCTGGAGGAAAGTTGGACAGAACTTAGGAGTCAGGATCAAAGCCTGTCTGAACCGCAGTGGGGCACACATCAAGAACGTCAATTACAAGGATTTTGCTTAACTCCATTATGCTTAACTGCATTTTGCTTAATTTTGCTTAAACTTACTGCCAAAAAACTATCATTTCCTAAGCTTTCAAAAAATGTTTTGTTCACGTTCATGAGGTTTCTGGTTCTTTGTAAAGGAACGTTTAAAATTGTATAACTCTTTTTGAAATGCCCTGTATATATATATATATATGGGATGAATTTCACAATTAAACACGTGAAATGAATGAATGCTACAAACCCACAAGGAAATTTACTTAGTTGTGGGGTGTGAAAAAAATATTGAAATCTGACCATAATTTTGGATTTTACAGCCAAAGTTCGAGGTCTCCCTTTTTTTTTTCCACCCTATATATATATATATATATATATATATATATATATATATATATATATGAGCGGGAGAGACTGAAACACGCCTCTCTATAACCTGCGTATCTGTACATTTCACTCTATTAACTTTGCATAAATATTTTACTTGCATAAACCTGCAATTAAATATTATTTTTTTAAAATACTGAATAATCTTTTATAGAACGTCAAATAAACGTGTTTGTTTTTTACGGTGTATTTACCAAAATGTAAATAAAATCTATGTAAGTCTATAAATAGCATTGATAAAATTTTATAGAAAAGAGTAGTATTTTACAATCCAGATATATATATATATATATATATATATATATATATATATATATATATATATATATATATATGTTAAACACAGACCGTGCATGGAACAAGGAACTCTTCTGGGAAAATTAAATCCACTATAGTCCCAATAAGTAATGGTAAATGACAAATACCATAGTTTTTCTTTTTCATGATGCTAGCCCGACGTGGGCAACGGGTCTCTCGCAAAGAGGTCCCATAAATATAGCTTCCCTCACCAGCTATCTGCAAAGCAGACAGGATCCAGCTTTGGGACATGGATCTAGGGTTTAAAGCAAGCCTAGTCCCACTACATTCAGAACCTCTATATAAGTAAAAGACTCGCTGCATTCACGTCGGATTGAATAAATCAAAGAAAAAGGGGTAACTATTGTATTTTTAGCCAAAAAAAACAAAACTTAAACCTCAACCGGGACATTGAGCGTCCACTTTTCAAGGCACGTAACACGTCCGTTTAATATACACAAACTCAGAATGGTCCCCTGAGAAAGCTGGATCCTGTCTGCTTTGCAGATAGCTGGTGAGGGAAGCTATATTTATGGAACCTCTTTGCGAGAGACCCGTTGCCCACGTCGGGCTAGCATCATGAAAAAGAAAAACTATGGTATTTGTCATTTACCATTACTTATTCGGACTATAGTGGATTTCATTTTCCCAGAAGAGTTCCTTGTTCCATGCACGGTCTGTGTTTAACATATAAGTTTCTCAGGGGACCATTCTGAGTTTGTGTATATATATATATATATATATATATATATTTGTGTGTGTGTGTGTGTGTGTGTGTGAGAGAGAGAGAGAGAGAGAAAGCAATTTCTAAATCCGCCTTTGTAGGACAAAATAAATTCCTGCGACAGATGTTCGAAGGAGAAATTTTTTTATTGTTTGTTCTTGTAATGAATATTCGTCTGGATTCAGTAATTGAGACATTGTGTATTCCTTTCATATTTACCTATATATTCCTTGCTAATATTCTCCTGAAGAAGAAGAGATATCGCGGAGTGTCGAAACGTTTTGTTGCCTACTTGAGGACAAAATTAGACTAAAATGGACGATCAATAATTATTCTCGTCTCTTTACTAGACTCGACCTACTTTCTTCTGATCCTTCTCTCCTTTATCTATAATGAAATAGCATTATACCCGAGTAAACAAACCATTATGCATTCTACACACACACACACACACACATATATATATATATATATATATATATATGTTTGTTTGTTTATTTATTTTATTTATTTATATATACAGGGTCTGTCAAAAAAAACTAAGCCAAATTCAAACCTTTATTAAAACAAAACCATTTATCTAATTAAGTTGAATTTTTTACACAATAAAGTATAGGTAATCGCCTATTATCCTTTAAATTTTTATGACGATATCTTCAGAATTGTTAATTTTATTAATAATTAACTAAAACGTGAGATTCTCCTACTTAACATGAAAATTTTTTTTACGATATACTGTAGATAATTTTTAGTTTAATAAAATTAAAAGAACTGTTCAATATGATTCCCTTGCATTTCTATCCCTTTTTTTAATCTTGGTCTGAATTCGTCTATTGCTCGATTTATTTGCTCTTGAGGGAGCTCTGCCCATTTTGCGATAATCAACTCACGCAAATGATTGACATCCCTTATTCTGTTCCTATACACTCTCTCTGCCAAGTTTTCCCATATTCCGTAGTCTACAGGGTTTAAGGTCAGGGCTGTTAGGTGGCCAATTATTCGGTTCCAGAAATTCAGGCACATTCTTTTTCAAATATTCGATGGTTGTTTTGGCAGTATGTGATGTTGCACCATCTTGTTGAAAAATAAAGTAACCTTGACTACCCAAGTTTCTCATTTCTGGAAGCATTTTCTCAAGCAGGGTATTTGAATAATATTGAGCATTAATTTTCACTCCTGGCTCAATAAAAAATATTGAAGTTTTTCCCAACTTGGACACTCCAACAGAAACCATGACGCTAGAAGAAAAGTGACTCCTTGTTGCGTACAGTCTTTCATCTTGGATTTCATTTTGCTTCGCAACATCAGAATAAACCCGGTCATTCTGTGAGTTTCTTGGTGGCTCTACCGTAAAACGTTTTTCATCCGTAAAAAATGTCTTGGAAAATTTATCTTCAGTTATTATACGTAAAATACGTTTGGATTTCTCAACTCTTTTCTGACAGTTTACTTCTGACAATCTTTGTCCATGCACTCTTTTAAATGGTTTAAATTGCAGATCAGATTTAATAATCCATATTACGCTTGATTCTGATATTTCTAGTTCTTTTGATATTTGAGCAGGTGTCATGTGGCTACCAGGTCGATCCTCTTGACTAAGGATACGTTCCTCCACTTTCTCAATATTTTCATCTACTCTAACTGATTTTGGTCGCCCACTACCAACCTTCCTTTCAATGCTTCCTGTTTCATCGATAGTTCTCAATAAGTAATCTAAACCCGATCTAGTCCATCCTTTATAATCTAATTCAGAAAGTAATTTCGTTGCACTATAACCTTTTTCAACTCTATAATGCTTTATAATTATTTTATCTTCATGTGAGAATGGCATATTTAGAGGTATTCACGACAAATTTTAAATCTAAAATTCTGAAAAAGAGAAAAAAGAAGATATTACATAATGAAAAAAACTGAAATTTTTGCAATCTGTAGAAATAACCGCATAACTCCTAAAATATTTAAAATAAAGTTATAAAATTATCACAAATTATTTATGAGCCTTTTATTTATTTAGTGAAAAAAATATTTGAAATCTCTATCAAATTGTGCATTTTATAGAGATTTCAAATTCGCTTAGTTTTTTTGACAGACCCTGTATATATATATATATTTATATACCTTACCTTACAACCTTACAAAGGTTCCACGTGATGATTTCTCATTTCGCGAAGGTCAAGCGTGTCGCCCCTCCTCTCGAGTTGGCCTGGTGAAGTAGTGAGTTGGATTCTTGCGCTCTCCACCTCACATAGCCAGGTACGCCCGGCTCATCGGGGATTGTTCTGAGCCAGGCGTCAAG